>PVIU01002889.1:0-159030 GCA_004026605.1 Ondatra zibethicus
GGTTCCCTGTGCCAATGCGTTCAAGCGTATTTCCCACTTTCTCTTCTATAAGGTTCAGTGTGGCTGGCTTTATGTTGAGGTCTTTGATCCATTTGGACTTGAGTTTTGTACATGGTGATAGATAGGGGTCTACTTTCATTTTTTTACATGTTGATATCCAGTTATGCCAGCACCACTTGTTGAATATGCTTTCTTTTTTTTTCCATTTGATATTTTTTGTTTCTTTATCAAATATCAGGTATTTGAAGATGTGTGGATTGATATCCGGGTCTTCTATTCAGTTCTATTGGTCCTCCTGTCTGTTCTTATGCCAGTACCAGGCTGTTTTCAGTACTGTAGCTCTGTAGTATAGTTTGAAGTCAGGGATTGTGATGCCTCCAGATGTTCTTTTGTTGCCCAGTATTGTTTTGGCTATCCTGGGTTTTTTGCTTTTCCAAATGAAGTTGAGTATTGTTCTTTCGAGTTCTTTGAAGAATTTTGTTGGGATTTTGATGGGCAGTGATCCGTTTTTATAGCTAATAGTTGTTAGATACTTTGTGTGTGAAATAACCCTTCTCTTTTAATCTCCAAGAACATCTTATTTTTGGATTGTCCTTTACTAGGTTAGATGTGAAAAATGCTGGTAAAGAGGGTTTTGTTGTTGTTGTTGTTACTGCTGCTGCTGTTTGGGGAGATCTTTAATAAAATATCACCAAGGGGCTGGAAAGGTAACTCAGTGGTTAAGAGCACTGGCTGCTCTTCCAATGGATCTGGGTTCGATTCCCAGAACCCACAGGTATCTCACAGTCACCTGTAGCTTCAATTTCAAGAAGTCCAATCTCCATTTCTGGCTTTCTTTGGCACATGGCACACAAATATATATGAAGGCATCACACACATTAAATACTTTCTTTAATTTAAAAACCATCACTGAGTTATTACAGACATGGGAAAACCATACCTGTTGTCAAGAAAGTATACCTCACCTGTATTGAGCTCATCAGTCTGTTTCATAAGCAGACACTTTTAAGCACAAAGTAACTTAACAGAGATGTCTGCATGTGTCAGTGCAGATAGCTTTCACTGAAAGATTATGAATAATATCTTGATTAGAAGTAGAAGCTTGGTCTCATCTTTTCAGCTCAATATTGGCTAAGACTTACATATCATTTTTTTAAAGTTTGATTAATGGCAGAGTAACTAATTAAAGCAGGAAAAGAGATTAGAAAATCACTCAAAATGTTAAGTGCAGTTAGAGTGCTATTTTGTCCTGGATAATAGAGCAACATGCAAAGCCACAGGTGTGCAAGATAAGCGGGAACTGAGGATACTCGGGTATCAAGGAGGCTAGGTAACGTTTTTAAAATCAGCATTGGTTGGTTGGGTTTGATTTTCCTCCCTCTTAAATTGTCAGATGTTTGTGCTTGCCTCTGATAATTGATGTGCTGAGATTTCGTGGGGATGCTCATGCACTTGCCTTTGCTTGCTCATGTGCTCAGATCCTGTGCCGATTTTTTTTTTCTTTTTTGCTCTGCAGGACGTACAGAATCAAAAATTAAAGACAAGTGTGTGGTACCAAGAGGTAATCCATTCATTCTCCTTCCCCCTCTGCAATTTGGGTTCCTGATCAGGATCTACAGCAAAATGTGGTTATTTTAAGAAGAAGGTACTGCCTCTAGGTATATAGTCCCTTCACTCAGAGAGACTACATTCATTCAAGGATGTAGCCGTAGAACGGATTTCCTTCCCCCTAACAGAGTACAACACGGGGCTAATGAACTGGATCAGTCCTCAGTTATGCCAGTGCACTTAAGCTTTCTCATATTGCTGCTTCCTGCTTGTCTGCTCTTAACAGGTGTGGAATGATAAGTTTTTATCCTGGAACTCTAGCCTGTTTGATGACATTCAAGAAATCTCTCTCCCTCTCAGCGCCATCTGGGCCCCTGACATCATCATCAATGAGTTGTAAGTGTTCTGGGGGTGTATTTCTGTGACCTTTGGGTTGATTCCCCTGTTTGGGCCAAATGCCAATTACTTCCAGTTATTGTTGCTATACTTTTGTTTTCTGTGGTTACTGGGGTTATACTATGGGGAATATTCAGAATGGAACTGCCATGAGTTGACATTATTCAGGATGCAGATTTGGAGGCTAGAGAGATGACTTAAGAGTTAAGAGTAGTTAAGAGTATGCCCTGCTTTTCCAGAGGACCAGGGATTCAGTTCCCAGCACCTACATTGGGTAGCTCATAACCTCCTGTAACTCAGCTCCTGGGGATCCGATGCCCTCTTTTGGTCTCTGTGAGCATCTGCACTCATGTGAGCATACCATACCCATATACATATAATTTAAAATAAAATAATTCTTTTTATAAGATACATATTTGATTAATGGTGCTTGGAGTTATTATTTATGTTATAGCTGTAACAGGTGAGTTAATTGATGAGACTTGTTATTTCTGAGAGTGTCTTTCAGGGTGAGCCATCTCATGGGAAATATCATTCTATCCTTTTTCTTTTTTTTCCTAAGTCTAACTTTGGGTCTCAGGGTCACTACCACCTCATAGTCAGCTCTGTATATGTTTGGAAAAGACTAAGGTCCTCTCCATAACAGGTTCTCTTGTGTTTCATATAGTGTGGACCTTGAAAGATCTCCCGACCTTCCCTATGTGTATGTGAACTCTTCTGGAACCATTAGTAACCACAAACCCATCCAGGTGGTCTCCGCATGCAGTTTGCGGACGTACGCCTTTCCCTTTGATATCCAGAACTGCAGCCTCACCTTCCACAGCGTTCTGCACACAGGTAAATGAACCCCAAGAGACGCAGTCTGCCGGCAATACCTATGCTGTGTGGGCATGCATGGGTGAGATGATATTAACTTCAGATCTATTTTATTCTTTCACATGGTTGATTGTTTAAAAAGCTAAACCTCAGCTGGATGTGGTAACACATGCTTGAAATATCAGCACTTTGGAGGTGGAGGCAGGTGGAGCAGAAATTCAAGATCATCCTTGGCTACAGAGAGCTTGAGTTTACCTGGGACACACAAGACTCTGCCTCAAAAAAAATGTATTATTGCAGTGGGTTTTTCTAGAATTCAGACAAGGTACAATGTTATAACCCACCGGTGCTGTTAATTTGTTATTATGATATCAGGATTCTATCATCATTGAGGATGTTCTAAAAGTCACAGAACACGCTCCATACACTGTAGAGAGCAGCCTCCAACTCCAATTTCATAGTTTAATAAAAGATTGGAACTATTTTTGGTCCTTCTCCCGACCCCCGCCTCTACTCTGTAACTCAAACACTGGTGATACTGTGCGTGTGGTCAGGATAAAAGGAAAGGCTCAAACTGGGTGTTGGGAAAGTGGGGGATGCTAGCTCCTGGTTCTCCCCCAGGAAGCCCATTGTTTCGCTGTTTTTTAGTGGAAGACATAGACCTGGGCTTCCTGAGGACTAAGGAAGACATTGAGAATGACAAAAGGTCGTTTCTGAATGACAGTGAGTGGCAACTGCTCTCAGTGTCCTCCACATACGGCATCCTGAGGAACAACGCTGGAAAGTTTGCACAGATTCAATTTAACGTAGGTTCTCCTTCCTACTCAGTACTCACATCTCCACAGTCCGTGGCCTTCTCTATTGAGCTGTGGGATCTGCTTTATTGCATATCCTCATTATTACCTGAGAATAGCGAGTTGAGGTGACTCTGCCCATCCCCCTGAGCTGCAGTATTTGAGAGCAGAGATCCCGAGCTACCAGGTTACCAGGATAATCTACAAGGGAATCAGAGAGAACAGTGTGTAGACTCCAGAGATCTGACCCACCTCACAGCAGAAGCCTTCAAACCTTTTGGCTTACACAAACATTATCACTTCTAATTGCCACTGAGAATAAAGCCCAAAGCAGTGTACACCATCAGCATTATAAGGAATTGGAAGAAAAACAAAACAAAACAAAACCTGTCTCATCAACATAATTGTCCCATTTTAATTGAGAAAATTATCAATTAATTTCAGATGCAGATGCATAAAATGATCATATTACTAACTCAAATATCTGAAGAAATTAGCCAGTAGTCATCTGCATGACCCACAGAAACAATGAGTGGGGCTGGGGATGTAACTGAGTTGATAATTTACATGGAACCCTGGGGTTTATCATTGGTACATATAAACCAAGTATGATAACACACATATGTGATACCAACACTAGGAAGAGACCAGAGGATTAGATCGACTTTGAGGCCAGCCTGGGCTACATGAGACCCTATTTCACAAAAAGAAAGAAAAAGAAAGGAGAGGGAGGGAGGGAGGGAAGTAGGGAGAAGGGAGGGAGGGAAAAAGAGAGAAAAGACAAGAGAAAGAAAGAAAAGAGAGAGAGAGAGAGAGAGAGAGACACAGACAGACAGACAGACACAGGTAGAACAAGCAAGTAGCTTCAGGGTCAGAGGCAACAACTGCTGACCAGGCCATGGTGGAAGCCATGGTACTTACTCTAATGCATACCTGGAAGTGCTCTTGGTCAAACTGTACCCAGGGAAACTTGTCTGTCTTGAGGAGCTCTGGGAGAAGGACAGTGGTGCTCACCACTTTTCCTGCCAAGCTTTTGTTTCTCTGGCTTTCCTAGCAAACCACCCTTGCCTGTCACAGGCAAGTTCACATCACTCTCGATGCTAGAACTCGGCAGAGAGCCCTGCTTTACTGTGCAAAGTGAAAGCGATATTTGTGACAAGGCAGGAGGATGGTATCCATGGCAGAGAATGAATTCAGTTGAAAAATAGGTACTCCAAACAGGTCAGGCAGGAGTGCCTGTGACGTGGATCTCTCCAGAATCAAGCCTTGGGAATGAGGAACCTGCAGGTCAAACTGAGGGCTGATGCAAAGAGTGAGATCAGGGTTCCTAAGGGCATGAGTGGCCTCCATTGACTGAAAGGTATGTGTTTTCTGGAAAACCTGTGAAGCCAGCGCCTTAAAGCACTGGGGTTTGAGCCTCCCTCGTGGCTACTCCTTGGCTAGCAGCCCATCACAAAACACACCTGTGGAGCAAAGGATCAAGGGTGTCCATTGTGGCCTGCCTGCCCTCTCTTTGTTTTGTGATCCTATGGCTCAAGCAAGGGCCTTGCTCACGCTAGGCGAGCGAGCATTCTACCACTGAACCACATCCTCAGTTCTTGTCCACTCGTTCTTAGGAAGAGAAAAAGAGTAGGGGGAAGAAAGCTTTTTTTTTAAATTTCAATGAGTTTCTTGGCTAAGAGTAAACACCTCATTAATTTTAAAGATATCAGCCTGCAAACATTATTAATGCAGCCCAAATAATGGAGAGCATTAAAGGGAAATGTGAGGGAATGGCAAGTGCAAGGTGGAACCAGTCACCTACCAAGCACTCCACGGAGTGCTGTACACATCATTACCTACACTGCACGGAGACAAAGGCGTGAGGCGGCAGGTAAATGGGAGTGTGAGTGTGGGTATACCCTTGTGTGCACGCTCTCTCTCTCTCCAGTTACACGTTACATGTCATCCTTTCCCCTAAATATTAGCTTGCCTTCTTGAGGGCAGCTGGACCCATTTGGAATAAGAGAGAAGGTAAGCACTGCTTCCTGACAGGTGTCCCTCCATGTAGGAACCATAGTCTGGGTCCTTTGCCCTCCTCATCACCATGTTCTTCTCTGTTAGGGTGTTCCTACAGAGGCATGCTGGAGGTAGGGATACATGCATTTGATTTCATACCCCGGAAGTTTTCTCCAAGGTGTCTTTGCCCTGGGGGTCAAGGTGGGTTACCTGGCAAGGCTAGCTTTCACCTGATTCTCTGGAACCAAATCCCCCCCAAAATCCTGAGTAAAGCCACAGATTATATTAGCCAGACTCAGAAGTGATCCTGCAACTTTGGAAAGACTCGCATGTTCCAGAACGCTTGCTGGTTTCTATCTCCCAACCTCCACACCTTCCCCGTGGCTGCCACATGCCCCATGCCTGGCTTCATTGTTTTCATACCACGTAAGACATTCTGCATTTAGCAACCAAGGCATCCTGGCGTCATTCGAAAGCCCTTGACCAGTGTTGTAGCATTTGGAGTTTAACTCTGTGCCAACAGTGCACTCACTGGTGTCCTGATGGTAAAGGACCATCTTTCTCTTAATCTAACCACCTGCTGTGTCCCAGACCAAGGTGGGGGACAGTTGGAACAGGCAAGAGAGACAACATTCTCTTCAAAACACAGCATCATTCCGTGCTAACACACACGGCTACCATTTATCTGGCATCAAATGCTCGGGATGGCATTAGCGCCAGTTAACGCAATCACAGCCACTGGTGCTGGTACATGAGCTGCTTATCACAGGGCACCACTGATGTTTTAGAATCCAACTACATTGCACAGGAGTCCCAGACAAAGCTCTCCTCCCTGTAAGGATGTTTGTGTACAACCTGGGACCCAATCCAACAGCCATGGGAGGGGAGATTACCTCCAATACATTATTAGAGGTACTGGTTCCCAGAAAACAGCAGGATGGACATTCAGTTTCTGTATAGCCTTGTAGGAGTGGGCAGATGTAGGGAGAAAATCTAGAAGTCATTTTGGATGGAAAGGGCCAATCAAGATACCCTGACACTGAATGAGAACTCACCAGGCACTGGAAACTCATAGAGTACTGGGGAAATGAAAAGGGGATTTGGGAAAGAGAGATACCTCACTCAATCTCTTTTTCTATCATGATTCTCATGTTTTTTCTAGATTAGGGTGATTTTATTGAGATTTTCATTGAATGCTCTAAATTTAGGATCCAAGGCATTCTGGTGTCCTTCAAAAACTCTTGATCAAAATGTGGATGCAGCTTGTACCTGACAGGACACCCTTCCAAGGAAGAGAAGGGAGGGAAAATAGGAAGGAGGGGGAAAGCTTGAACTCTAGAGCCATCCTAGGGTCGCTCAAGGAATGTGGTAATCACAAGATTTCTGCTAATCCAGCCCAACCCACAGTCTATATCCTCAAAGTCCTCGCTCTGGGACAAGGCTCTCACTTAAATGGCAACAACTTTCCCATTCCTTCTGAACCAGGGGTATGAGGAGGGATTTGGGAGGGGAGGAAAATGGGCTTCTGTATGGAGCATGAGTCTGGGCGTCAAAATTCCAAGTATGTCATAAAGACGGTCATGCAAAATTGAATACTGGTGGGGTCTACCATCAAGGAGGCAATTAGAGGCTAACCTTGGGGCCTATTCCATCTCCAAGGAGCTCTCCACACACACATTCTGAATTAGATTGATCTCTTTCATTAACATCAATAGGCTCCAAATACCTTTGTGTACTTATTATTACCTGGCTTTAATGGATAATGAAATTGTGGCATAATATTGCTAACACCTGAAGGGTGTCTAATGGAGAACACAGGCTGAAACGAAAGTGCTTTTTCTTCCTTTTCTGTGGAATTTAAAGGCACCAGCTCCTCTAGTCCATTAGGAATGATGGGCTCTGGGTAGGGCAGGCTTACAGAGAACAGTGTCACACCGAGCAGGTGACACATTCCTCTGAGCAGAAGCGGGAGTCACGGGTTCTCAGGTGAGGTCCCTATGAAGACTGACCCCAACGGGACACCCACCATCTGGGCTGATTGAAGCTAAAGGTAGCCTTATTAACTGATCTTGATGGAGTTCAGTGAGCATCTCAGCATTAATGATTGTTGGAGTTTAATCTCTGTTGCTGGGGCAAAGCACTGTGACCAAAAGCTTCTTGGGGAGGAAAGGGTTTATTTGGTGCATACTTCCAGGTTACAATCTATCACTGAAGGAAGTCAGGGTAGGAACTCAAGGCAGAAAACTAAAGCAGAAACCATAGAGGGACTTGGCTTGCTGGCTTATTGTCTGGCTTGTTCATTCCCAGGCTCGTGCTTAGCTAGTTTTCTCATACAGCCCAGGACCACCTGCCTAGGGATAGTGCCACCCACAGTGGGCATAGCCCTCCTGCATCAAGTAATAATCAAGGCAATCTTCCACATACATTCCCACAGACCAATCTGATCCAGACAATTCCTCTGTCAAGGCTTTCCTCTCAGATGACTCTAGGCTGTGTCAGAAAGACTAAGCTAACAAGGACAATGACAGACATAAAAGGTACAGAGATGAATGAGAAAGGCTCTTGGTATCTATCATAAACATCAAAATCTGCCCAAGGAGCTATATAGCTCAGTCGGTAGATAATTTGTTCAGCATGCAGGAAGCCCTAGGTTAATCTCTGCATAAAGTATCAGCTAAGCTTAGGAAGTCTTTAGTGTCATCATGCAAATGAGATAGGGACTCTGGTTTTGGTTCATTCTGGAGCAAGATTTCTTTCTATCCCATAGACTTTTCAAACACTAGCCACCAGAGTACGGCTCCCAAACTCCTAAGACCAGGCTAGGACAGAGACTTGTCTTACTTATGGCACGATGTCTCTTGTATTTACAGTAGTGTGTCAGCAGCCTCTTCATGTTCAGTGTTTGTTGGACAAAGGAAAAGAAAGCAGACAATCAGTTGGGATAACGATAAAAATTTCAGAAAGCAAAAAGAAAATTAGAGGTTCGTTTTGTTTTTATTTCATTTTTTTGTTTTGTTTCCACTGTACCAGACTTGTAGAGAACATTAATTCTTAGAAGGCATTGCCTCTAAAGCAAAGAAAAAGGTGGGTACTTTATTCTAGCAAAAAAACCCCAAACTGTGGAGCTACCTGTTTTCTCTTGGATAGGTAACATCCTTGGTAAAGACAGGAGCATATACGGGAAGTAGTTTTAGAAGGCGTAATCAGCTTTCCAGTTTCGTAAGAGAGATGGAAATTGGAAACTTCCTTTGTTTTAAGTCACAGCAGAAGCTAATTATCTAATGGGCTACCCATGTCCTTCCCTTCTGCTCTCAGTGTCTACTGAGACCCAGCAGAGGGCCTTCCAAGTTCAGGACCTTGTAGATGTACAGGTCAAAAGCCCATGAACCTCACAATTCTTCTCAGACCTCTCTCCCCTGGCTTTAGCCTGAGAAGTCTATACTTCCTTGGAAATCAGGGTCTTCGAGGAACCACACCACTCACCTTTGGTTTCAGCCTAGATGTATGTTTTGTCTGCATCTGGACAGAGAGGAATCATCTCCACCTGTGCTATGACATCAGCGCTTTATTTCAAAAACACAACAGCTCGATTGTACCTGGGGTATTTGGCAAGGCAAGAGCACACTGATTCTTTAAAAGGAGGTGGTTCAGTTGGTAGAGTGCTTGATTTGCAAACAGAAGAACATGAGTTCAATCTCCAGAACATGAAAAGCTGGTATGGCCCTGTGCTTGTAATCCCAGCACTGGGGAGGTAGAGGCAGGCAGATCCTTGGGACTCCCTAGCTAGACAATTTAGTCTACTTAGTAAGTTGCAAGCCAATGGCAGACACTGTCTAAAAAGAATGTAGATGATTCCTCTGTAATGACACCTAAAGTTGTCTGGGCCTCTACATGCATACATTCATATGTACACACATACCCCCCTCATACACACGTATACATACATCACATATACACATGCAAAAGAAAGGAAGAAGGAATTGAGGCAGGGAGGGGCCTCAGGATCACATAGATTTACATACATAGGTTCTATTTCCTTGACTACAGATCTGGGCCCTTCCCCCTTAACTAACATGCCTTGTACTTTTCATTTTTCTTTTCTTTCTTTCTTTTTTAAAAAGAAAACAAACTATCTTTTTTATTTTACATACCAATCCCAGTTCCCACTCCCCCATTCCCATTCCCTCTACCTTCCTTCCCACCCCACCCCCATCCATTGCTCAGAGAGGGTAAGGCACATTGCTTTGGGGAAGGTCCAAGGCCCTCCCTACTATATCTAGGCTGAACAAGGTATCCATCCAAAGAGAATGGGTTCCTGAAAAGCCAGTACAAGCAGTAGAGATAAATCCTGGTGCCACTGTCAGTAGCCCCAGCCATACAACTGTCACCCACATCCAGAGGGTCTAGTTTGGTCTTATGCTGGTTCCTTCCTTGTCCAGCTGGAGTTGGTGAGCTCCTGCCCTGTGCTTTTCTTTAGGGCAACACTCATAGACTTTTTTTTCCTTCTCATGTAATCTCTGCCATGAAGTCTCCAAAGGTGATCCCACTTTCTTCCTCCTACCTGACCAGGTATGACCTCTCCAACTCCTACTCTAAGAGACCAGATCACAGCATCTCAATGTCCCTCCTCCTATCTCACCTCCCAAGGCTGCCTAAGTCACAGCCCAACAGAGATGCAGGTTGATGATAGCTCACTGTGTTGTTCTTTTTCTTGTTGACTGCACTTTGGTAGAAATGTGTTTTAACTGAATTATTGCAAAGTGATGTGTGTTGCACTGGTGTAGATATTTGCAGGCAATTATGTTTAATGTGAAAGACAACAGCCAGACTACAATCCACCAAACAGCTCTGGCCTGCCAAACTCCACTGAGTCGGGACATGTTCCCAGATCCAATGACTAGGGAGCCTCAACTCTCATCAACAAGGTGTATGAACTCCCCCAGCCAAGCTGCCTCACCCCATTCCATCTCTGTCCTCTGTACCTCCTTTCTGTGCTCATTTCTTTGTACTTTTCTCCCAGAGCAGGATATGGAGATGAGAGAGAGAAAATAAATAAATAAATGCCTCTTCTTCCACATCTGGGCAGATCCAGATTTGTAGCTTGGCTGTAGCTGAGGAGTGAGCACCAGGAATCAGAAGGTGTGGGGTTACATTACACCTCGGCCACTGACTCAGCTTACTCAAGGGTACAGGGTAAGGTTATCTGTCCAAGAAGATGATAATGAGAATAAAATAAATGATACGATAGATGGAAAAGCCTCCAGCACATGATCTAACACATAGAAAGTAGTCAAGTGTCACATTGTCTGGCAAATCCAAGAGACGGGAGCTGTTAAGCAGTGTGCTGGTGCAAATCCAACAGCAAAGGGACCAGGATATTGGTTTGCCTCATCAGGTTTTGCTGAATGTCCACCACAAGAGAGGCCTTATTGTCAGCCCTGAGGGAAAATCACCACCTCAGAGAAGGGGCATTGATCTTGCCTCTACCTCACGAATGTTGGGATTACAGGTGTGTGCCAGCTCACCCAGTTTATGCAGTTCTGGGGATAGAATCTAGGGCTTTGCCCATGTTAGGCAGGCACTCTATCAACTGAGCTACCCCCCAAGTTATAAGGCCAGAAGTGGTGGACAGAACTGGGCAGATCCAGGGATCTCATAAGCAAGCCAGCCTAGCCAAAGTGCTGAGCTTCTGGTTCAGTGAGATATCCTATCTCAGGCAATGAGTCAGGGAATGAAAAAGGAAGACACCTGGCATCCTGCTCTGGATTCTGCATGCATATAAATGGACATGCATCTGCATGCGGACACACACACACACAGACACACACACACACACACCATTATTAGGTCTCTGTGAAAACTTTCCATCTTTTTGAATCACAAAATAGCCTCGTGTGTGTGTGTGTGTGTGTGTGTGTGTGTGTGTGTGTGTGTGTGTGTGTGTGTGTGTGTGTGCTGTTTGAGACAGGGTCTTGTTAGTAGTCAAGGCTGGCTTCCATCTCATAGCAATCCTCCTGGTCCTGCTCCCCACATTCTGAGGTTACAGGCATTTCCCAGCACACCCAGTTGCCTCAAATATAAACTACATAGCTATTTTGCAACACTCCAAGGGCTGGGTCTTAAGGACTATGGGCTCAGCCAAGTGTTAGACTGTTTGTTTAGACAGAAGAGCTTTCTCATCTTCTGCCAGGTAGTGATTCGCAGATGCCCATTGGCTTATGTCGTGAGCCTCTTGATTCCCAGCATCTTCCTGATGCTCGTGGACCTGGGGAGCTTCTATCTGCCCCCCAACTGCCGTGCAAGAATTGTATTCAAGACCAATGTGCTGGTGGGCTACACAGTCTTCAGGGTCAACATGTCTGACGAGGTGCCGAGGAGCGCAGGGTGCACATCTCTGATAGGTAAGCAGCTCAGGTGTCATCGGACACCCCCTTAGAACCCCTAGCCAAGATCTGGTATACACAGATGGTAGACTGAATACAGCTAAATCCCTTTCTTCCCCAGGGGTCTTCTTTACCGTCTGCATGGCCCTCTTGGTTCTCAGCTTATCCAAATCCATCTTGTTGATCAAATTCCTCCACGAGGAGCGACACAGTGGGCAAGAACGGCCTCTTCTTTGCCTTCGAGGAGACCCCGATGTGGATGAGTCTAGATTGCACCCTTGGGCTCCAAGTGCTGAGACAACAGGTTTGTGAGAAGCCTTGTGATCCCCACCCTGTTTGCTTTGTCATGCTGAGCTCCTGGGTCCTGGGGAAGTATCCAGCCAGTCTGGCCAGCATGGATAATGCGAAGCTCCCGCTTTTCAGCCCCTGTTCTGAGTTTGAGATTTCTTCTGTTGACTGAAGGTGACTTCCTGCTGGGAGGTCATTTTAGCTTGAAGGTCAGGCTTTCAGTCACCTCTCGTTTGCTTCCTTTCTACCACAGTGACTGAGCTACGAACTCAAAAATTGTAGCATTCTGGCATACAAGTATGTATGCACACACACCATACATCACTATACACACACAGACACTTTATGCACACACATCACACTATGCACACACACCACACATCATGCTATACACACATCACATATCACACTATACATACACACATTACACTATACATACACATCACACATCACACTATACACACACATCTCACTACACACACACATCCATGCACATACACCACATCACACTATACATACACATCACACTACACACACATACCCATGCACATACACCACATCACACTATATACACACATCACACACTGCACATCACACTAACACACACATATTATGCATCACACTTTATACACACACGCACCATATCACACTATACATACACACACATCACACTACATACAGAAAGGTGTGAAGGAATACGGTTGGGTTCTGGTTGCTTTATAGAAAGAAATTGGTGAACTGTCTATGCTAGCTCAGGGAATCTCCTAGATAGGTATAGCCTACACACACCTCTCTTGACACAGGATAGCTCTGCCAGGTTCTCTGGGCCTTCCCTCAGCACAGCTCATCTAGAGTGTTTTCCTCCATTTCACAGAGTCCCCTGTCCACCAGGAGCACCTGGTTCAGTCAGATACTCTGCAGGAAGTCTGGCTCCAGCTCCAATCCATCAACAGCTCTCTCCAAACTCGGGATCAGGTTTACCAGAAGGAGGTGGAGTGGCTGGCCATCCTGTACCACTTTGATCAGCTGCTCTTCCGAATCTACCTTGCTGTGCTGGGGATCTATACTGTCACTTTGTGCACTCTCTGGGCACTGTGGAGCAGAATATAACAATGGAGATTGCTGGTCTCACTAGATGTGCGGGTCACAACACTTAGGGAAAGTGGAACAGTGTTTGGAGAGGGATTGAAGGGGAAAGAGTGGGTAGGCTTAAAAAATTTCTCTCGGACTCCATTGTCTCTTTTCAGTGTCTACATAGATGAGCATCTTAATTGCTTATTGACTGAACCAGTAAACATATATGTTCATAATAAAGATGTATAAACAGAATAGAGTGTACAGTAACAAGCAAACCTTTACCTTTCCTGAGCCACCATCAGCAACCATATATACTTAGGCTTAAGCAAAAAAAAAAAATCAGTTTTAGATTTTTGAAGCAGGGTCTCTTGTATCTAGGCTAAGCTTGAATACCAGGCAACCAAGGATAACCCTGAACCCTTGATACTCCTGCCTCTACCTTCCAAGTGCTGAGATTGTACGTACTGTGCCACTGTGCCTGGCTCCATTTGATATAATCTGCTTTAAGAGCCCATATGTTTTGAGCCCTGCTCAAAACAGCTTAATTCCTCTGGGATCATCAATCCATAGCTCTGTTTCCTCAATTCTGTCTTTGGTCTCATATTACCTTATATCCTTCCCCTTTAATGCATGTGTAAATGTGAGGAGGAAAAGGGATAGACAGACAGACAAGATTACCCAATAGACCACATGCTTCTAGACCTGATGCTGAGACTGGTTCTATCACCATTCACCCAGGAGACCCTAAGCTTCATTTCTCAGACTTCAGTTTGCCTTATTTAAAGTAGGGGCTGTTAATATTTACTCTCTTCATATCACAGAATTAAGAAAGCAAAGTAACTCAACAGCATGTTGAAAAGTAAATAACAGATGACAAAAATAAATCTGACTTGCCTGCTATCAAGAGAGATGGATTCTGGTCTGAGTCTTTGGTGTGAGTGTGGGCTTCTGTTTTCTGTTTGTTCTTTCTGCTTTCCCCCATACCTAGCTCGCCCAGGGCCCCAGAGTTCTCCATGTAGGGATTCTGCAGTGATAATTGCAAAACACTTCATGCTAGCTCACTGTTTGATAAACTCATATCTGGTGTGCTTTCCCAAGTCAGAGGAACAAAATCTACCCAAGGTCAGAGATCAGTCCCCAGGCATTCACTTCTCTACCCCTCATGGAGGGTAGTCTTCAGGAGGCTGGTGTGGGCAGAAAGACAGAGCCAGGCTTAGAGATGGTCATCCATTCAGATGCTGCCAGCTCAGGCCGTAAAAGTCCAAAGCTGTTTTCTAGGAACCTATTCCAGGACTAAAATTGCCTTAAAATAATCTGCCCTCTTCTCCCCACCCTGAAGAAAAAGGATTTAAATTCCAACAGCCTTTACCTACACACTCCCTCTTTCATTACCTCCCAGTTAGTGCTCAGTGCCAATTGCCCATGAAATTCCGCTGCTGCTGTTAATGAAATGGGGTAGGCAAAAAGTTTGTGAACAGGAAGTGTCCATGCAAACTCCACCTGGTTTTTTTCTTCACTTCCTATTTTCGACCACTGGTCTCTTTGCCTCAGCAGGATTCTGGGTTAGCCTCTACAACAATCCTGGCCTTCTCCACTTCCTCCCCTGTCAACAGAGGGGAAGGTAAGGAAGGCCTGACTGTGGAGCCTCCTCCCCACTAACTGCATGCTGGAGAAAGTGCCAGAGTCAGAGCCAGAAGGCCTGATTCTGGTCCCGGTTCCATCATTGCTTACCCC
Source organism: Ondatra zibethicus (assembly GCA_004026605.1). Taxonomy (NCBI): domain Eukaryota; kingdom Metazoa; phylum Chordata; class Mammalia; order Rodentia; family Cricetidae; genus Ondatra; species Ondatra zibethicus. Next base: position 15,035 of record PVIU01002889.1, read on the forward strand.
AGGGAGCTTGGACTTCATTTCTCAGACTATAATTTGACTTACTTGAAATTGATGCTATAAATATTTACTATCGCCATGTCACAGAGTTCTGAGAGCAAAATGAAGCAACTTAATGACATTTTTAAAAAGTCAATAATAGATGACAAAATAAACAGGAGCCTGCCTGCTATCAACAGAGAGAGGTTCCGGGCTAGAGCCTTTGGTGTGGGGTCTGATTTCCAGCAATCTCTACCAGGATTTAAGTTTAGACCCTGCTTCTCCCAAGGAGTGACCTTATTTCAGGATCTAAAGTTCAAGGGCTGATGCCACCAACTGTCCCCTTTGTAGTGAAGGACCCTGAAAGAGACTTCCCATTCAACATTCAGCCCTGCTCACTTTTACTACAACCCCAGTGACCCAGGATCCTTATAGCATTATTTAAGAAGCAGTCCTCTCCTGGTGGAACCTGAGCGCTAACTAGACTCCCTCTGTCTAGAGTCCCATAGCCCTAATATCAACTGGCAGCCCCGGGGCCAGACCTGCAGCCCAAAGCAGTAGCATTGTGAACCCATGGCTCTACAGAGCTCTTGGGAGAGTGTGCTCTGTCCTGGAAGGAGCATGTTTGCCAGCAACCCTGGTTGACAGAACAGTTTTAGGTTAGCCCTTCCACATGCTCATCCTTTCCATGAGCTTCGTCTCAGAAAGGAAGGAAACTGAGGAACAGAACAAAAATGGGATTCTCCCAGCTGTGACTGCTCCTGCCATCTGCTGTCCCCCATAATCTAAGAAATCACAGCTCCAGGGTGGTGTCTAGAATACAAAGAGAGAAAAGCACACCCCAGGTTTGCCAAGAAGCTTCTAGTTCATCCTAATATCTCAAGATAACTTTCAGAGGGTTGCTGTGGTGACTAGAGAGCCTGGCTTGTTTGTTTTGTTGTCTTGATATTTTTAAAGATGGAATCTCATGCAGTCTAGGCTCACCTCTAACTTGCTGTTCTTCTGAAGATGGCACTGAACGTCTGATCCTCCCGCCTCTACCTCCTAAACGCTAGGATTATAGGCATGTATCTCCACACCTGGTTTTATATGGTGCTGTGGAATAAACCTAGGGCCCTGTTCATTCTAGAGAAAACGCTCTACTAACTGGAGCTACACCCCCAGCCTTTTTGTGTTGCAAATAACAAGGTGATAGAGGGAGTCACTTGCTCCAAGGATACACCTACCACCTTTTGCAGACAATCTAGATGGGGAGTTAAAAAAGAAGTTGAGCCATTTAGCACTGAAATCTCCATACCTAGCAAGTCTCCCTGACCTCAATCCCAGGGTTAGAGGGTGAAAACCAGGAGACACAGAGTAGCCATGAAAGGAGTCCTTGGATGGTGTACAGTCAGCCCAGGACAGACTTAAGCTCTTGTGTGTTTCCCTTGGGAAGGATGGGCCTCCTTCTATCCCCTGAATTCTCACCCTCTGTCCAGGAGCCCTGCCTCATTCTCCTTGTTACCTTGTCTATGCCTGTCTATTCCTGTCTTGTCTATGTCCTGTTCGGTCCCCGGTTCTGACTCTTTGGATGTTGCCACTGCTCAGTTCTGAGTTATTTACCTGCAGAGCCGGTGAAAACTTCATAATTAGCTGAGCCCCAGCATGAGGCTTTTATGAGCAGCCACGTCCCCCACCGCTCTCTGCTGTCCGTAATTGAAATGACCCACACCAGTGATTAGATTAGGGGGCTGAAGGAGCCCAGCATGACACCCCCATCCTCTCCCCTGTCCTGTTGGGGAAGTGATGTAGTTAAATTTGTGCTTCATTTGGCAGAGGCCATAAAACGGGAATCGCAGAGCCGCTTTCGGCAGGGGCTGAAAGATACTGCTGGGCGGTAAGCAGTGGCTCAGCACTGAGCGTGGAGGGAGCCGCTCTCTCACCTTTGCCTTGCTTTCTTACCTCTCCCGCAGTCTAATATTCAGCTTCAAAGACCTAGGACCCACCCAAGCCCCACGGGGATATTGGCCATCCTGGGTCTCACTGGGGACCGAGCTTTGTGTGGACAGCCAGCCTTTAGTCCACTCTGTTCCTGGTCCCCCCGCCCCCCAGTCGCCCGCTCATCCTCTTTCCAGAGTTCCAGGCTCAGAGCCAGGTGCTGCTGGCAGGTTTTCTTTCCTTGCTCCCTTCGCTAGTCTTGGCTTCTCAGCTCTGGGTCCAGTAGAAGCCTTCTTCTTCGCGGGCCTGTCTTGCTGCAGCCCCAGCCCCTCACTCGGCCTTTTGAGGAGCAAGGTGAAATTTGATAGATGTATACACCAGCTGAAGCTTGTCCAAGTTCCCTGTTGTCCCTCCCTGCTCCCCGCTCGTGTCCTCAGACCCTTCTCCATTGAGTTCTTTCTTTCCAAAGCTACCTTCTGGGACGTTGTACACATCGGGTTCTTTCTAGCTGGCCCAATTCCTTCACGATCCTTTAAAGTTAACCCACCATGGAGCACAAATGCCCCAGAATAAGTTCACATCAACCTTTCAGTCTAGAAAGGCTGCTTCCTACACCGGGCTGAGCAGTATGCCAGGGACACGCAAAGCCAGAACCAGCGTGGTTCTTTTCAACATTCATTTTACTCAATGGCGTTTGGGGGGGGAAAATGTAGACTTTCTGAAGTGGAAGGGGCTGTCTTGGGTTTAGACTTATTTTATTTGCATGTGTAGGTGTGTGTCACAAGAATTAAGCTCAGGTTGTCAGACTCGGCAGCAGGCTCCTTTATCCACTGTGCCCCCTAGCCAGCCCCTTACCTCTGCTTTAAAACGTGGTGTATTACGTTGGACATGGTAATGCCCATTTATAATCCCAGTACTTGGGAGGAGGCAGAAGCAGGAAGCTTGTGAGGTTAACCTGGGCTACATGGTGACATCCTGGCTTAAAAGTAAGTGCCACGGGGATCAGAGAGATAGACCAATGGTTAAGAGTACTCACCACTCTTGCAGAGGTTGATCACACAAATGGTAAACGAGGCACTTAACAACTCCAGTGCCAGGGAATCTGACTCCCTCTTCTGACCTCTGCAGGTTCCCGTATGCATGTGATGTGCATATATCTACCCAACCACACACGTACACATATAAAACAGATAAGTAAATATTTGTTACATAAACACGACAGCGGATTAGTTGAAAATCGAAGCCATAGTATGATCCGCAGAACTGATGGCTAGGAAAGATATTTTATCGTGCACGGTTCCCACGGGTGGTAGTCATACCACATCCTAGCGGAGAGGGGGTAGTGTGGGTACCAGAAAATGCTCAGTTCATTCCAAGGACTTAGAGGGAAATGAAGGAGGAAGAGCTTTAAAACTGTTTTCTGCAAAAAGGAATAGAGGAGTCAGGGGACATAGATGGCACTGGCTTTGGATGGGTTCCATGGCTCTGTGGCAGGAAGGCTATGACCAGTGGTCAGATGCTCGATGTCGGGGTGAGTAGACCTGATGCCAGCAGTCTGGAATGTAAGAAGGATGCAGGGCAGGGTGTGGGCTTTGGATCAGTTGGTTTGTATTTGGACAATATGCCTGCCGGTTTAGTTACTCACCACATCTAGAGAATGGTTTATGGGGGGACAGTGTCTCTAGCATCAGAAGGATCCTGGATGTCAAAGCACTGGCATACAGGACGTAAAATAATGGTCCATTGTGCAGCCTCCTCTGAGGAGCCTTCCCAGAAGTATGAAATTGCTTTCCTCTGTTTTCTTTCTTTCTTTCTTTTTTCAACATTTTGTTTTTGATTTTTCAATACAGGACTTCTCTGTGTAACAGCTCTAGCTGTCCTGGAAATAGACCAGGCTGGCCTTGAACTCAAAGTGATCCACCTACCTCTACCTCCTGAGTGCTGGGATTAAAGATGTGTGCCACTACCACCCAACCAATTTTCTTACTTTTTTATTAATTAATTAATTTATTTATTTTACATCCCGACCACTGCCTCCCTTCTCTCCTTCCCTCCTGTGCTCCCTCTCCTCCCTCTCACAGTCTACCCCTCCTCCATAATAGCTCAGAAAGAGGCAGGCCTCCCATGGGCTTCAGCAAAGCACAGCATTATCAAGTTGCTATAAGACCAAGCACCTCCTCCTGTATTCAGACTTGCCAAGGTTTGAGGAGTAGGTTCCTTAGAGCCAGTCAAAGGACTGGGGACAGCCCCTGCTCACATTGCCAGGAGTCCCACATATATAGACCAAGATACACAACTGTCACATATATGTAGAGGGCCTAGGTCGGTTCCATGCAGGCTCCCTGGTTGTTGGTTCAGACTCTGTGAGTTCCCATGGGCCAGGCTAGTGGTTTCTGTGGGTTTTCCTGCTTTGTTTCTGACCCTGCTCTTTCCGACAAACCCTCCTCACTCTCCTCAGCAGGACTCCCTGAGTGTGGTCCAATGTTTGACTGTGAGTCTCTAAATCCGTCTCCATCAGTCCCTGGATGAAGGCTGTCTGCTAACAACAGATCAATCTGACCACTGGGGATTGCCACTTCATCCACTATGCAGCCTCTGTTACCAGGAGTCTTAGCTGGGGCCATCCTCATAGACTTGTGGAAGTTTCCCTTATATCAGCTTCCTCCAGACTTTACAAAGGCCCCCTTTCTAGTCATCTCTCTCAGCACTGTCTCCCTCCACCCACTGCCCAACCTGGTTGGTCCCTCGAGTTCCCATATCCACCCATCCCCAGTCCAACTAGGAGATCCCTATTTGTCCCTCCTAGGGAAATCCGTGTGTTCCCCGCTTGGGCCCCTCCTTACTATTGAGACTCTGTGGATCTGTGGATGTGACCTCATGAAACCGAAAGATTTCCTCTGCTTTTCTTGGCATTTCAATGGTACGTGCTACAGAGGTGAGCTTCAACTGAGGAGACAGTTGCGCCAAGCATGAGAAGGGCTGCTTAAGGGGGCCAGCACCCCACAAGACAGACTCAGTCATATACTGACCCACTCCTCCCTCAGCTCAGCAGTGACAGAGCATCTGCTCTGTGTGGCAAGGGACCTGACCCTGTGCCAGCAGGGCACTCCAGTCAGATGCTCACAGTGCCCAGGGGCTTCAAGGAGCTCGCCCTCTGACAGGAGTGCTGATGTGGAAGAGCACAGTTCTAAGGGCTCAGAATCACAGGTTTGGGTTTCACTGTGGTCTACTTTACTTCTTAAAGCTGTCAGACTTCATCTGATGAAAACCTGCTGGCTGCCTTGGATGTATGAATAAATATACCCAGGGGCCCATAGAGGCTATTAAGGGTGTCAGATGCCCGGGAACTGGGATTGCTGGCAGTTGTAAGCCTCCATGTAGGTGCTGGGAATTGAACCAGGGTTCTCTGGAAGAGCAGCCTGAAGACCTCCCTGCAGTTGTTATCTGTTCAAGTTTCCACCCAGTCCCAGTAGCATGATGTTCATGAACACTTGGAGCCCTAGAGAATACTCCAGATGCAAGCTACCGCAATTCAGACTCAAGTCTGAGCACTGGATCCAGCTCCCATATCCTCAGACAGCTCGTTACACTCGGGTACTCCATGGCTCTGGACTTGTACTCTTGACCTTTGCTTCTATTTAAGGTGTGTGTGTGTGTGTGTGTGTGTGTGAGTGCGCACATGTGCAGGTTAGGTGTACATATGTGTTTGTGCACTCATGTGTAGAGGCCAGAGATCAACAACTGGTATCTTCTTTCACTCTTCACTTTATTTTATTTTTATTTTTTTAGGTAAAATCTCTAATGGAACTTGGACTTGTTGTTTCAGCTGGATTAGCCAGCCAGCGAGCCTCAGGCATCTTCATGACCCTATCCCCACAGAACTGTCCTGTCCTGGGACTGGGGCCACACCCCTGCACCATCACTCCCAGTTTCTCACACGGGTGCTGTGGATCCCAAGTCATGTCCTCACACTTGTGCACGAGCTCTTTACTCACGGAGATGCCTCCTAAGTGGCTCGTGTACGACTTCATGTGTGACTGGAGGAAGTGGTTAGTGTCAGAATATGTGCTTTGATTTCCAACCTGACACTCCTGATTCTGGACAAGCCATAAAACTGTCTTAGCATCTCGGGGCTTGTTGCTGTTGTTTGTTTCTGCGTCATTTGTTAATTTAGAAAGCTCTTTTGCTGGGGTGTCAAGACTTATTGCATGTCAAACCAGTGGCTTACATAGTTGAGAATCTTCCTCAATGCCTCAGCATCAGGCTATTTTGAGAGCCTAGGGGGAGGGGAGACAGAGAGAGAGAGAGAGAGAGAGAGAGAGAGAGAGAGAGAGAGAGAGAGAGAGAGACTAGTATCAGCACTGCCTGGCAACCTGTTAGAAGTGCAGGAGATCCACCTTCCCAGACCTGCTGATCCTGAACCTGAGTTTAAGCAGATCCCTAAGGGATGTGTTTGCATTCACTCACACGCTACTCTTGGGGAAGCAGGGCTTTTAAGGAACAACAGGATTGAAGATGACCCTGGGGCTCTGGGAGGCCTAAACAATTGGGAAGTAGGCTTTCAGAGACAGAACAGTGTCACTTGGAGTCCGCTCTGCCACCAGGGCAGCTGGACCCTGGGGCACCTGCCAATCACTGCACTCCACTCGGTAATCTCCCCTCTTCACAATCAGAGCAGTCAAGCACCCAGTGCAGCTGGGCCTCGGAATTATAGGCTGTGGGCAGATGGCGGAGATGGCTCTGTGTGCCGTCCAAGGAAGCAGTGAATGAGCGCGAATCAGTCCCCTTCCTCTGGCTGCTTCCCCTGACACCAAACACCCACTTTTCCCAAGAAACACTTACTGCATCAGAGCCTGTTCCCTGCCTCGCTCAGGGAGAAAGCCTGGAGCCTCCTGCCCTCTGAGGCTCGATCTTTGCCTCTGACAGAGACCATCCTCTTGTTCATCATGCCCCTCCCATCTCCTCAGAGCTGGAAGCAGCAGAATGTTGGGTGGAACTAAGTCTGGAACAAGAGAGAGCAGGTGGCGCCTTTCACCTTTATCTCTTCCATCTGACACAGACACCACTCAGTGAAGGTCATTCTGGGGAGTGGGAAGGGTCTGGGAATCCCAGCTATCAGACAGGCCACACGGCTGCCACCACTCCTGTCCCTGCCACCCAGAGAGGCAAGTACTAGGAGGAGGCACCGTAACTTGGAGTGGTTGCTTCCTTACCAAGTCCATGAGGCCAAGTAGTCCATTCTCCCTACCACTGTGTCTCTGTCCTGGTTCCCCAGAGAATGAAAGCTCTCTCCATTCCCCATCCTCCCCTGTAGGCAATATTTCAAATACTCATTAGGTTATACGGGTATAGCTCTTCCGGGCCTCCAGGAGATGGCTTCACTGTAGGCCTTAGGCCTCCCTGTAGCCTGCCAATCTTTCTGGATACTCCCCTGCCTGCTTGCTTTTCTGCCACCTTGAGGTAATTCTCTTTGCCATCCTGGGCTTCTTCAGGGCACTGGGCAGAAGATAGGCTACTATGGATTTATAGGCTTGGGGTCTCTTGATCTGTTTTTTTGGGTAGTAGTCGTAGTCGTCGTAGTAGTAGTAGTGTGTGTGTTGCTAAAACAAAATTGAAGGGCCATCAGAGTTCTCATTCTGAAGATGTGGCTGGGCAAATATAGTAAAGATGACAATGGTGATATTGGCTATTGATATTGCTACCTACAGAACACTTGCTACATGCCATGTATTGGAGACAGAGAACAAGGCTATATAGACTAACAATCACCAGGCCACTGTACTATAGTCAGGCCCTAACTTTAGTCTCTGACACTGTAGGTCTCTTGATGTATAAAAACATGATTAGGAATTGTGGTTGTAGCTTAGATGGTGGAATACATGCCTACCATCCCTGGAGCTCTGGGTTTGACCCCCAGCACTCCATAAACTGAATGTGTACCATTTGGGAAGTAAAGGCAGGAGGATTTGAGGTTTGAAGTCATCCTTGACAGACAGAGAAAGTTTTGGACCATCCTGGGCTACAGGAGACTCTGTCTTAAAAAAAAATGGGGGGGGGGGCGTGGTAAAGAAGAAAGGAGAATTGGGAACTGGATTCAAAAGCACATGACTGTAATTCCAAATTTTAGGAGGTTATAGAAGAAAGATTACAAATTCAAGGCCACTCTGAGCTACGTGGTAAGATCCTGTCTCAACAAATAAAAACAAACACAAATAAACAACCACAACAAAAGAAAGACAGAGGAACTCCAAATCAACAATAACAAAAGCCCCACGACTTAAATACACACGATTGGCATTTGTACTGGTGGTTACAGGGTTACAGGGCTCTCTGGAGAATGAGATGTATTAGTTCCCTGTTGCCACTATAACAAATAGTCACAGAGTTAGTGACTTAAAACAGCATATATTCATTCTTTGATAGCTCTAGGGTTCATCCTTCAAAGTCAAGGGGTTGGTAGAAACTAATTCCTTCTGCAAAGAGGGTGGAATGCTGTTTTCTGACTTCTGGAGTCCATCTGCCTCTCCTTGCTGGTGGCTCCTCCCTGATGAGCTCTTCGAGGCTCAACACTCTAGTTTCTGCTTCTGTTATCTTGTCCCTTCTGTCCTTAAATATTCATATAAAGAGAGTTGTGATTTAGGGCTGACCCCAGCCAGGTATTAGCTACCTTCTGGTCAATGTAACCAAATATCTGACAGGAAATAATTTAACCTACAAATGGGACATCTATGTCACTTCTTCCAAGGTGCATGAAACATCCTGGAAGGAAGACAGTTTAGAAAGAGTGAAAAAGACAGAGGATGGAGTGCTATGATGTGCCACATCCTGTCTGGGCTTGACATGGCCATTTCACTCATGAACTCAAAGCAGCTGTAGTTATCGGCACAAGACCTATACAAGATGAGATGTGCAAATATTTCATCAGGGATTAATAAGGTTCAGCCTCTAACCAAGGGGCTAATGACAGTTAATGGTTACTGGGGGAGGAGGAGAAATCATTTTCTTTAATGGCATAGCTACTGTTAAAGATGCCCTTGCTCTTAGACTTGTGGTAACCCCAGGAGAGCCATGCTCCAGTAAATATCCCCCAATCCATGCTCATGTAAGTGACCCTTATTAAGCTCAGTGTGTCACAAAAAATAAACCCCAAACAAAATCAACAGTGAGAAACACACACACACACACACACACACACACACACACACACACGCACGCACGCACACACAGACAGACGGAGAGAGAGAGAGAGAAAGAGAGAGAGAAGACTCCTTGAGAAGAAGAGATTCAATGGAACAGGGATAAGAAGGTAATGAACGTGATCAAAATAAACCAAACACATTCACCAAATTGTCAGAGTAATAAACAAACAAATATAAGAAGCAATTAAGGGAGGAGAGACTCATTTTGGCTGACAATTTGAGATGAAATAGTCCAATATGATGGGGAAAGATGGCTGGTGGGATGGCTTGGAGCTCTATTTCCAGCAGTGTGAGACTGTTTACTAGACTCTCCATGGACCAAGTAGGAGAGAAGGGGCAGGAAACAACTCATCTCTAAACCTCCAGCTTCCCCCATCCTCAGTATCCTACTCCTCCAGTTAGGCCCCACCTCCTAAAGCTGCCACATCATCTAAAAAGAGCACAACCACGTGTGTTTGTATGGACATTTCATATCCATGCTACAACACCCTGATAATCCAGGATAAAATCTCATCTCAGAACCCTTCATTTAGTCACACCTATAAACCCTGTTTACCACCAGAGATAATAGTCATAGGTTCCAGGGATTAGGACCTGGGAGCTATTTATGATATCACATTGAGTCTCCAAGGTGAATTGGATGTAAAGAAGCCAGTCATGGAGCCAACCACAACCTAAGTTCACATTGGGATCTCCAGCAGAGAGCTTCTTCAACCACAGTCATAGTTGGGACTTGTGGTGACCCTATGTAAACATTCAGTGCCCAGTTCTTAGAGGAGTCAACCTATGAACCAACAAGTCACCAAAATCTATAGGGCCCTTCAAGTGACCATTCAGCCCCATAGTACTCAATACTTATCAATCCCCTACTGTATGCTAGTCTCTGTTATAAACAGTTGGGATATATCAATGGGCAAAACACAGAAATTTTCACTCTTAGGGAAACTAACATTCCATTGGTGTCAAGAGACAATAATTATGTTGAATGAGATCTATCTTGTGTTATACTATGATACAACAAGGTATGGACTAAAGGGAAAGTAGGGCAGGGGAAGGGCAAGTGTGTTTATTATGGAATAGGATAGGTGAGAGTATTAAAGGGACTATCCACAGAAGCTGAGCATGGGGCTACATACCTTCAATCCCAGCACTCAGGAGGCAGACGCAGAAGATCTGTGAGTTCAAGGCCAGCATGGTCTGTGTAGTGAGTTCCAGGCCAGTCAGCTACATAATGAGCCAGAGAGAAAAAGAGAGAGACAGGCAGAGAGACAGAAACAGAGACAAAGAGACAGAGAGAGACGAGAGCAAGTTCTGCAGAGATAAAAAGAGCTGTCATGTGAAGTCTCCTCAGCTCATCTTGAAGACTGAAAGATCTTCTGCTGGGATGTCACATGTGCCTGAATGCTGAGATAGGATGGAGGCTGGACTAGACAATTGTCTGAGAAAAGCGATGCTGCGTTCCTGTCTGGGTGCTATCTAAACATTTGTGTTTACACCCATGGGCTATTGGTATTGTCTCTCCATCTCGGAAGGAAACGTTTTTTCAGCCAGAGGTAGTTTTGGTGTGAACTCGTAACCAGTTAAAGCTGCTGAGAATAAATGACCCGTGCTTGGACATGGTGGCCCTGTGCTCAGTCATAGATGAAAGAAAATATTGGACATCTCTATACCTCACCAAAACTCAGGGGATATTGAGGAAGAAGCAGGAAGAATATGACAGACAGATGGGTGGGGTGTTGTGTAGCTACTTCCTTCAGATTGAAACATTTTCTTCTGTTAAGTGGGAGGAAGGCTCATCTCCCATGTGAGATTTTAGTGATGCAGCTGCTTGTGAGCCACCCATGTGTCAGGAAACATTAAACTCATTGGTTCACCAAGTTGGACTTGGGAGAAATTGTTTGGTCTGTTGTTGGTGGATGATTAGTGGGGTAAATTTGTTTATAGCTCCCCTAGAAAAGCCCATGTAGTAGGGGCTATGATAAATGTATACTAGTCTATTTGCCCAATCCCTTCTCAGACCCAGAAGAGGTGGTCAACTTCCCAGCTTCAGAGCCACCATCATCTTGCTGCCCAGTTAATGGAACTCCCTGATGGGGAAACTCTATCAACCAATCACATCTAATTAAGGCATGGCTACCTGCAGCAGAGGAGGAAAAACTGAGAAAATTCAGGTGCGTGGTCTCTCTGCAAGGTGCCCGCCGGACATATAGGAAGTCAGACCTCCCACTCTCGTAGTGTGAGTTTTCCCCTTATAACCATTAAAATATAATTGTTATTCTTGAGCTGGCCTAGTTATTCGTCGTACTGACCTAATTTGCTATAACTCCCTAAGACCCTCACGTAGATTTGTTCGGATCCTCCTACTTTTCTTCCCTTCTGATGTCATTGATTCATCTATTCATATCTGTAAGCCCCTCAAGGTGATGGCGTGGCCAGGCCCCACCCTCAGACTACTCTAATGGCTGGGCCCAGCTCCTTAAGGCACATTAATGGTTAGACCCTGCCTCCCAGACTAAGGTCATTTCCAGACTCTCAAGAAGCAGGCAGCCAAGATCTGCCCTACAGAGAAAAAAGAAAAATCCAAGGCCAGGCTACAGAATCCCACCAATCCCTGAGCTCAAAATCCCACCAATCCCTGAACTTTACCAAAGATCAGGTCACAAAATCCCACCAATCCCAGGCCACCCTGAAAATGCCTCCCAAGAAGTCTTAAAGAAAGCCTATCTCTTGCTCAATTCTTTGCTGCTTCTCACCCATGCAGAGGCAGCTCCCCTCTATGTCTTTCCCAAGAATCTCTTGTGTGAGGTTAGTTGTGTGGTGTGACTTTGTGGTATTTTTTGGCTTCCAACTGCCAGGGTACCTTTTCCTTCAGAGCTGCAAACACTTCCATAGGGGAAACCTTTCCCCTCCAAGCTATAATGTTTACAGTTTCAGCCAATGAATACTGTCTGGACTGCTTCTGTGTGACAAGCCCTCTTCTAGGTTCTGAGAATTCAACAATCAGCAAAACAGGTGTGAATCCCTGCCTTGTGAGGCTTGCAGTCCAGAGATGAGAGACAATTAATAAATGAAATGAGAGAGCAAGAATGCATGTGTCCTACATAGGAGGAATTTAGAGAGACCTAGGGGCATAATCTAGGGAAGATGGTCCAAGAAGGTGATCTCTGAGAAAGATAATGGACCCTAAAAGCAAGCTATAGCTTCCAGTTCTCCCACTCTCACCCCCAGACTGCATCCTTGGCCACTGTGTGGGCTGTAGAAGCTGCTTGGGAACTACCCTTTTAGGCTGTTTCTAATTCTGCTAAAGCGTTTCTGATCCTTTCACTTAATTTGTTAATTCTCCTGATCCCTTTCGTTTGTTAAGCCATGTGCTATATCCTTTGCATGTATCTCATTTTTTAAAAATCCTCCTACACTTATATCATGTGTGTGTGTGTGTGTGTGTGTGTGTGTGTGCGCGCGCGCGCGCGCACGCGCGCGCATATTCGGAGGTCAGAGTTCCACTTGTAGAAGTTGGTGCCCTTTTTCTACCGTAGGGGTCCCAGGGATTGAACTTCTGTCATCAGCCTTGGCAGCAAGCACCTTCATCCTTTAAGCCATCTCATTAGCTCCTATACATTTTACTTAATCCTTACAACAACCTATAAGGGTAAATATGGCTGCATCCAACCCAGATAGGAAAACATCAGGGTTAGACACTTCAGTATTACTAGAGACTCGATGTTTGTGCCACTCCAACATCCACATTGGTGGACTTAACCCCCAGTGTGATAGCTATAGGGGGGTAATACCTTTTGGGAGGTGACTAGATCATGAGGTCAGAGCCCCACAAATGAGATTTGTGTCCTTAAGCAAAGGGTCCCAGATAAGTCAACATGAACTGTGGTTTTGATCATTTCTGTGTGGTGGGGAACCAGGATGGAGGGGTGACACACGTCATTCGAGCCAGGTCATACTCTATCACCTTTCCAATTCCAGATTAATAACTGCAAAGTGTATTGCTGCCATAGATCCAGAGGAATTTGATGGGCAAGGGAAGCTGGCAGGGAAGTTATCACATTATTCCATTTAGTAGGTGTGACTCAGAAGCCTAGACAGTTTAGCTGGTTTGCCCAAGGTCACACTGACATTCCATGATGGAAGCTGGAATAGGACTGGACTGTGTCCCACCGTTCCCACTGCTTCTGCTTAAAACCTCACTTAAGGTTTTTGCATATAACATATATTTGCAATTTAGTAGCATAACAAAGTAGAAAGTGAGAAAGAAATCTTCCTTCTACTCTATCCCCTAACAGCAACCATTCCCCAAGGCAACAGCCACCAAAATTTGTTGTGGTTTTTCCTTCTTTGTGTCTCATCCCAGTTCGAAAGACAGAGACAGGAGTGTTGCCCTGGTCTGACTAAAGGCTAAGAACCAAGTGTGGTTATGAGCATGAACCAAGTGTGGGCACCTTGAGCAAGTTCCTAAGTAACTCAGATCATAGTTCATCACCTATGAAAGGAGAGTCTTGTCTCTGGCTCAGAGTGTTAGGAGACAGAATATCAACACAAGTGCACTGTAAGCCTGTTAGTACTGTATGAATGTTGGTCAGTATTGCTCTCTGCCTGTTTTCTCTCTGGAAGAGCCCAGAACCATCTGTGATGTTTATGTTTCCACCAAGAGGCCCTGAAAAGATGGGTTGGCTATGGAACTTATTTCTACAGGGACAAGGAAATGATTCAAATTGTACCAAGTGCAATTAAAGTTAGAGATTGGAAGAAACTTTGTTTTGGAATCCCAGAGGGGAGGCTGAAGTCTGTCTTTGAAAATTTCTCCAAAAATACTAATTATAATGCATGAAAGCTCTATTCTTCCCAGAATCAAGGAGATGGAAAAAAAATAGGCACTCCAGAAATTAGAATTCAAGTATAAGAGAAATTTGAGGAAACCAATCTCTGCCCCCAGGTCCAGTTCTAGGGTAGCCAGATGGATGGATGATGACTTCCCTCCCTCTCCCCCACACAAATAAGATAGCCTGCATGGATCCTTCCTCCCTGGAATCCATTCATTCCCTTGAGAGAAACTTAAGCCAAATGACCTTCTGCCCCCAGCTCCAGCTCTGGGGTGACCATATGGATTGGTGACCCACTAAAATCTGGCCTTCCGTGGGAGCTTGCTAATTTTAGATATACATTCAGAAAGGCCTCCTGCCTTGGAGAGCATGCTACCTTTGGTGATGCTGTATGGGGCACAGGAGAAAGCTGCTGCCTCTGAGATAACGAAGTGAATTGAAAAGGCTGGAATTCTGTGGGAATCTGGGCAAAGGATGGGAGAAGTTTCTTCTTCCAAAAGGGAAGTCATCCTCTTCTTAGATAACTTACAAGACTTGGAGTGAGGCGAGGAGAACCCACAAAATGAGATATGTACAGAAACCTATTGCTATTAAACTAAAGTCTGAAACATAGCATTAAAAAGAATAGAGAAGACCATTTTCTAACCCATTCTAAGATGCCAGTACTATCCTATTTGCAAACTCTGGAACGAGGCCTCCATCTTTTCATGCGGAGACAGGGAAGGCTAGACCTGTCCTGATCTTCAGAGTCTCTGTCAATGAATCCTCAAGTCCTTTGGGGCTTGTTGAAGGTTTGTCAAAGAAAGACCCCAAGTTCAATGTGAGGAAGATCTCTGTGTGAGATGGGGCTCGTCTTTCTTTGCAGCTTCTTTCAGGCCGTTGCTGCCACCACCATACTAGCCCAGTCAGGGACAAAATCCCCTTTCTTCTCTTCCACTCAGTGTGGACTGTGAAGGTTGACCACCCCAGTGTGAACACACAAACTCACATACAGAGGGGGATTTGAATGTCATTCTGTAGTCCAAACTGACCTAAAACTCATTATTAGCCTAGACTGACCTTGAACTCACAGCAATCCTCCTGCCTCAGCTCTCCAAGTGCTTGGAAGATATGAGATGCCACTCCAATGTGAAAACATGCTAAGGACATGAGAACATATAGGGAAGAGACAGGGAAGCAAGCAGAAAAGCACGTAATGGCTGAAGTCTAAACTTGTCAGGCCTAGAGTCTTGGTTTCCCGAAATCTCTCCGCAGAGTCGCACAAACGCTGCCCAGCTCCACAGCCCCTTGCCTGATGTCTTCATTTCTGCTTTGCCTGTGAAAAGATGCAGCATCAACACCTCATCCATCACTTGTGAACAGCCTCAAAGTCATCTTGACCTCCTCAGGTTGCTATGGCATCTGGTGACAGGAGAGAGCAAGCTTTCCCGTCCTCCAGTGCAGCCCCGCCACCGTGTGCCTACACTCAACACAATCACAGTAGGTGACCTAAACTCCAGCATCATAGCTACATGGGTCAGACATCCCCTGAGGCCTCATGCTGACTTGGGCTAAGCAGGCCTTGGCAGGAGCAGAACGGCAGAGTAGAGTATTTGTAAACCCACTTCGTTCTGGGGGGAAACTGAGCTTTGTTCCCATTCACTTATCTATTCTTGCTTTCTTTGTTGTAGTTGAGTTTTGTTTTGAGACACGGTCTCACATAGCCCAGGCTTGCTTGGAACTCAATATATAGCCAAGGATGGCCTTAAACTTCTGAGCCTCCTACCTCTACCTCTCAATTGCTAACACCATACCCAGTTTATGTGGTACTGGGGATAGAACCCAGGATTTCATGCACGCAAGGGGAACAGTCCACCAACTTAGCTACAATCCCCCCATCCCCCATTATATATTCTTGTTCTATTCTTCAATGAATATATCTTTAAAGCCAAGCATGATGGAACACATTTGTAATCCTACCACGCAGGAGGAGACAGCAAGAGGATCAGTTCAAGGTCATGCCCAGTTACATAGGGAGTCTAAAGCCAATCTGGACAACATGAGACTCTGTCTTAACTCCTCCCTAAGTAGAAATACTTTATATATTTTGATGAGAGTCAACCCAATGAGCCCGACTTTCAACTAGAGTAATAAAAGAAGGGCTTCACCCATTTCCGAGACAAGAAAGAGAGGAGTATAGAGGTCAAAGTCCAATCAGCCTGGGTATAAATCAGAAAAAAAAACCCCACTCAGATTATACTTAGATTATAATTGGGCTATTACAGGCCATGAGTTTGTGTCAATACCCCACACCACACCCTCCTCCCAGCAGCCTTTTAATTCTGGATACATGGCTCTGACTTTCTCATTTGTGCCTCAGGAATAACTACCATCTTCATAGAAAACAGTGAGCAACTGAGACAAAGCGCTGGCTCATAGCAGATGTTCAACAAATGGTGCCTACTGTTGCCGGGATGGTGCGGAGCAGTGCAGATGTTCAAGGATCTAGGGGCTGTGTTGGCACAAAGGTTAGCGTCACACACAATGCACCAAGGCAGGGAAATGACCAGGAAGGGAGAGACCCTCTTCCTGTTGAGAATGTTGTCATTCCTCTCTCCACTATGTAGGCCATTGTGGTCTCTTTGAGTAGAGAAGTAGGGAATTGTCAGACACTGCCCATCCTTCCAGTGTCTGTTCTCTCCATGAATAAACAGTCTTTGAATCTTTCGGCCTCTATGCTTGATATGTGTGGTCCCTGGAGCTAGGTGCGCCTGTCTGTTCTCCTGGCCTAGCACTCAGTATGGACAGAGGTAGGTCCTGTGAGACTCATTCTTTGCAAGTGCCCAGCCCAGGGGAGAATAAAACCCTGTCCACAAGGTGATGGAGAATGATACATGGGTGTCTCCTATTCAGCACTGGAAGGACAACCCAGACAGATGCCACTCATTGCCTTTCCCTGGCAGGTGGGTCTGTAGTGGGACCAGATGCTGCCACTGGTCACAGGTTTGTTTTATTTTATTTTTTTTTTTTTTGGTAAGTTTATAGGTTTTAAAAGGTCAGGATCTTTGGTGGTAAAAGTTTTACAGACCAGTAAAGTTTTACTACGGAAGATGAAAACCCAGCTGTAGCGGAAGATGCTGGAGCTAGGAGCCTGGAGGAGCTCAGTTCTATCTTAAACCAGCTGTGGGGATTAAGGCAAGTCCAGATGCCTCACCTAAGTTCTGTTTCAACCAGGAAGACAGGTGCAAGAACAGTGATCACTGGCCTGAGGGTACATGGCAGCATCTCTGGGTGGGTGGCAACACTCTCCAAGCATGTATGGGAGTCTGGTCCTCATCCTCCCATGCCGGGAATATTGGACACAAAGAGCAAGCCCAAGCTTGTGGGTCCTGCGCTCTTAGAGCTTTTCATTAAAGCAGACTGGCTCCCTGCCATATGCCATCTGCGTGTCTGCTTCCATTCCCTGGGAGGAGCCTGGCCGTCTGAAACAGAGCTCAGGAATCAAATTAGGCAGGCCTCTGCTGTTCCCTCGTCCCCACTGGCCAAGGCGAGTTCATCAAGGCCTCACGCTAATTCTTATCTTGTTTAAAAGGGGCAAAAGTGACTCCACAGTTTCATCTGAGGCAATTTACACCCCGCCACTGGCCACGGCTCCAAGTTCCCTCTGTCTGTTGTGCCATCAAATCCATTATTAGGACATTTCTTTAGGGGAAACTTGATTGCTGGTCCATCAGAGAGACTCCCGGGCAATCTATCTCCATCTGAGGCCACGGCCTGCCCGGCTCCCTCTAATCCTGTTATCTAAGGATTAATTCTCTAATGCACATGCCGCATACAATACATCCTCTTTCCTCCTAACCCAATTGGATGCCCCAGAGGATTCCAGTACTGAACACAGAAACGAAGGCGTAGGCCCCTTGGGACAGGGTCTCCAGGTTTTCTAATGATATTCTTTAATTCTCAGTGTTGAGGATCAAACCTAGGGCAACAGTTCTTAACCTGTGAGCCATGATCCCTTTGGTGTCAAATATCAGATATCCTGCATAGTATATATTTACATTATTATTCATAACAGAAGCAAAATTACAGTTATGAAGTAACAACGAAAATAATTTTATGGTTGGGGTCACCACAATATGAACTGTGTTAGAGGGTGGTAGCATTAGGAAGGTTGAGAACTGCTAGCCTAGAGCCTCCCCTGTGCTACCCATGCTCTCTTTTACTGAGCAATGATCTTAGCATTCCTAATACTCTAAATATTTTTAATTTAATTTCCAGTTTGTAGGGGTTTTCTTTGAGACATGATCTCATGTAGCTCAGGCTAGCCTCAGACTCTCATGTAGCTTGGTCGGGCCTTGAACTTCTATTCTAGGTGCCTTCACCTCCTTCATATTGGGATTACCAGCCTACACGACGACATCTGGAGGGGTTTTGTTGCTGTTGATTTTAAGATAGGGTCTCTCTAAGTTGCCCAGGCAAATCTTACATGTTTTGTTTGTTTGTTTGCTTGCTGGGTTGTTTGTTTATTTGTTTGAGACAGACTCTTGTGTATCTAAGGCTGGTCTTGAACTCACTGTGTAATTGAAGGTGATTACACCTTCTGATCTTCCTGCTCCACAGTGCTGACATTACAAGTGTGCACCACCATGCCTGGCTTTGTGAAATTCTGGGGTCTGAATCTAATGCTTCTTGCGTGCTAGGTAAGCTCGTTATGAACTCAGCTGTCTATCCTCAGCTATGCTTGAGCCTTGGTCCCCTTTCCTCAGCCACTGGGATTACAGGTATGAGCTACCATGGAGGGTCATGGGGAGGGGCAGTCCACACTCCACCTCCAGCTGCTTCATAAGCCTTCTTCCTTCTCTCCTTCAATCTCCTGCTCCTCTCCCTCCTTGCCTTGCTCCACTCAGTCTCTATTCTATTTTCCCTCCTTGTCTCCTCTCCCTTTTATTCTTCCTCTTTTTAGTTTTCAAATACCCTTCTCCTTCTCTAGATCTCCCCAGTATCTTCTGCTTCTTCTTTCCCTTTTCAGTCCCACTTTGGTGCAGCCCCTTTTAGACAAGATGTCCCTTGATTGCTTCCTCCTAACGTTTCTGTCTTCAGATGGAGGGCATTACTTGGATATGCCCCAGAGCCCCTCAGCGGAGCATCTATGCATAGTGATGAGGGTGTGGGAGTTGTCCGCTCTTTGGTGATGAAACAGCATCAGCAGTGACCCCAGGTGCAGATGTCTGCTGAAAGCTCAACCCTGGCTTATTGCCATGTGAGCGGCAGCATGTTGTCTGCAGGCCTCACAATGCACATGAGTGAGAGGAGAGATCCTGCAGCCCTCTGCAGCAACTTTGCAGATGTAATGGTTCCCAAGCAGAGAGAGCCCAGGGGTTTTAGCTGGTCCCCAGGGTGGACTTACTTTCTTGCAGCTTTGGGTTTCATTGGGTCCTCAGACTGAAATCCAAGAGATAGACTGGATCCTCCTGTCTTGTCTCGCCTTTCTGTGAACCACAAAGTCTGAGAACATCCTCTCTGGGGTTGTCTGGCTTGACACATTATTTACAATTTTGGGGGGTCCCCCCCTTTTTTTTAACCAAGTGTCCTTTTCTGCTCTTGGTCTCACTGCTATTCTCTCAAGACAAAATCTATGGATTGATTTACCTTGTTTCTGAATGGTTACTTTTGAAATATATGAATTTATAAAAGAGTAACGAGAACTCTGTAAGTTTGAGGGAACCTTCTAGGACCAAATTCTGGTTAGCATCCCTAGGAAGGGAATCTGCCAAGGAATGTCACAGTTTATAGTTCACGTGAGTGAGGGAAGGATCCAGCCTGACCAAGCCACGTGTTTGTCTTTTAACTACAATTTAGGTCCCTGGGGATGTTGTTCAATTAGTACAGTGTTTGCCTAACATGCATGAGGTCTTGGGTTGGATCCCCAGTACCACATAAACCAGGCTTGGTGGTACGTGCCTATAATCCCAGCACTTGGAAAGAGGAGACAGGAGTAGCAGGAGTTCAAGGTCAGCCTCAGCTAAAAAAGGCCCAGTCTTTAAAAAGTATCTTACATTATTCTTGGAGCTAGGGATGTGACATGGTTGGCTCCGGCTCCCAGGGATCCAACACCTCTGGCCTCTATGGGCACCTGCATTTCCCAAACACATATACATTCGTATAATTAAAAACAAAACCTTTAAAAATAAGAATACATTTTTTAAAAGAAGGAAAGAAGGCTTTGAAATCATATATAGTTTATTTTAAATAATTTATTTATTTACTTTCATGTGTATGTGTGTGTGCTTGAATGTATGCCTGGACCACCTGCATGCCGGAGCCTTAGGAGGTCGGAAGAGGCATCAGATGCCCTGGAGCTGGAGTTACAGACAGTTGTGAGCTGCCATGTTGGTGCTGGGAATTGAACCCAGGACCTCTGGAAGAACAGTCAGTGCTCTTAACCACAGAGGTGCCCTTCCAAGCTCCTATTTTCTTAACTATATACTTTATGGAAGGAATTTACAAAAGAACATACACCAAAATATTAATAGTGACTCTCTCTGGGGCAGTAGCCTATGGATGCTTATAACTGTTATTCATAATTTTATATAATTAATATTAATCTACATGTACTTATACCCAACAAAAATGTATAAAAGTAAATACACATGACATTAAAAATATTTTTTTACAAGGTTGGAGAAATGGCTCAGTGGTTAAAAGCATATATTGCTCTCGTAGAGGACCCAAGTTCAGTTCCTAGCACCTATGATGGGCAGCCCACAACTGCCTGTAACTCTAGCTCTAGGGGACCCAAGGTCCTCTTCTAGACTCTGAGGGCACCTGCACTAACACGTAGATCACACACGTACATGCCCACCCATGCCCTTCCACCCCATCCATATACACATACTTAAAAGTAAAATAAATCTTTAAATTATATGCATATTATTATTTTTAAGTCTGTATGAGAGGGGAGGGAGGGAGAGAGGGAGGCGCGGGCACGTCAGGTTCTCTGTGCAGCCTGGGCTGGCCTCAAGCCTCTCCTCCTATTACCTCACCCTCCGTGTGCTGAGGTTACATATGGGAAGCACAGTGCTCAGTCCGTTTGCATTTTTAACTTTTAGTTTTTTTTTTTTTTTCTTGAGACAGGATCTCATGTAGCCCAAAGTGTGCTGGAATCAGCTGTGTAGCTCAAAGTGACCTGAAACTCCTGATCCTCCTGCCTCTACCTCCCTGGGATTAGAGGTGAGCCCCACTTGGCCGTGTGGCATCAGGGATCAAAGTAGGCTTTGTGCATGCCAGGCAAGGACCATACCATGCAACCATGTCACCCAACTTAAGATAAGACTGTAATTACAAAGGGCCATACATTTCTTCTCTTTTTATTAAACTTTTTCATTTATTTTACATACCCACCACAGTTTCCCCTCCCTCCTCTCTTCCCATTCCCTCTTCCCACATCCCATCTACACGCCCCTTATCCACTCCTCCTCCATCCAGAAAGGGGCAGAAGGCCATACATTTAATGGTATTTGTTAAAGCTCAGAAAATTAGGCAAAGAGATGTAAAATGTATTTAGTTGTCGTCAATTCTTGGTGGAGCCTGCCTTAAGTAATCCTAGTACTGGAGAGGTGAAGTCAGGAGGATTAGGAGTTCAGAGCCATTCTCAGCGTCCTAGTGAGTTCAAGGACAGCCTGGGCTGCGTGAGACCCTGACTTAAAAAACAAAGCAAAATAAGTCAAAATGAAGTTTAAAAAATGTTAATTGAGTGAAGATGAAGGCGAAGACCTTTAGTTGACCGCCCCCATCCCCCCATCCTCTCAGTCTGCAGAAAATGTCCAGTCACCTGCTTCCCTAGAGGCATTATGTCACCCTGGGGAGCCAAAGTATGACTCCTGCTGCCCCTGCTTAAGCCACCCGCTGGCTCTCCCCTTGCTGTACAGTGACAGCCCAGTGTACAGTCCCACCGCTGTCAGTCTGCACCTTTGTTCCACAGATCTGTAGACCCCTTCCCCAAAAACATTTCCTGGACAAGATGTGGCCAAGCACCTACTTGAGTAAGTGGCATGAGCTCCCTCTCCTGACATCAGCCGGCAGACTCCCCTCCCCTTCCTCCCGCCCTGAAACCCGATCCAGCGGAAAAGCAGCTTGCTGGAAAACTTGGCGGCTCCCCAACTCTGGTGGCCCGAGTGCCAGGCTGCAGCCTCACAAGGTGCAGACCGCAGTTGAGAAAGCAGGCTGCCTGGGACATGAGGTTGGCAGAGGGTGTGCAGACTGGCAATCAAGGCAGCTCACCCTGAGCGACTGCTCCGAGGCCCTCCCACGCTCGGGAAGCTTGCCATGCAGCTCTGCGCACCGCAGGTGCTGTTGGCCCTGTTCCTGTCCACGCTTCTGGCCCAGGCAGAAGGTAAGTAGTTTGCTGGGGAGGGGAATAGCAAGCTGGGGTGAGGGAAGGCCTTCGGGCTCAAAGGGCTGAAGGTAGGAGAGGCTGGAGCCACAGGAGGGCTGAAGGAAGGTCGGCTATCTCTAGCTCGGTACTGTTGAGCGAGAAAGCATTCTAAGGTATGGGGTCAAATTAGGTGGTTTGAGAAGTTGAGCTCAAGTTGAGTCCTGGGCTGAGAAAGGAGTATGGTGGTTGTCCATCTATAAGAAATTCACAGGTAGGTGCTGAGAGATGGTTCCCATTTGCTTTCAACTTATCAAACGGAAGCAGCTATGGACCTGTGAGCTCATTCAGTCCACTTTTTCTTCTTACAGCCACAGTCCAGAGCGGGAGACTAATTCACTTAGGGTCAGCTGCAGAGTGTATGGTACCAGGACCACTTTAGTAACTTTTTCTTGCTTCTGCTGTGTGTGGGTCCTGTGGACTTTCTCCTCCTCCAGGTTCCCCCAAGACTCACCTCCAGTAATATCAAACTTCCTGCCCTTTCTACCGAATCCTCTTCTGACTGCCTCAGAAATCAGGTGTTCGGCCACAAGGGTTCTGGGTCCTTCTGTTGCAAACCACGTTCAGCCCCATTCATGGAGGTTCCTTCTACAAAGCTCTGTTGCAACACCTTGGGGAACAGTGGGAAGGATGCCACCAAGGGGGTGGGACTGATGTGAAGGCTAGGAATAGGATGCTCTTTTCTGCAAGCTGTCATTGCAGGAGAAGCAGGGTAGATGGATCAGAAGCAAGTTGCATGTGTAAATGCTTTGAGCTACTTTTCCTCTCAACTGACCCTGTTCTGAGGCCTGGCTGCATAAGCCCGGCACACCCTCCATACCTCCAAGAGTCCCACAAAGTTCACCAGACCCCCCCCTACAAGTCTCTCAGAATCTCAGGTAGTGGTGTGGGATGTGCTTTGAATCTCTGTCTCTCGGCTAGCAATATATGCTATTTACCCTCCTGTGCCTTGGGGAATCGTGTTCGTATAATGATCTATCTTGCTAGCTACTCTGGCAGGCTATCCTGAGATTGAAATGGAAGACTTGTGCAGATACTATTCCATTATTCTGAAGAAGACTCAATAAAAGAAAGTCTCTTGAGGCTGGGGATAGCTCTGTTGGTAGAGGCCTGCCTAGCCTAGCATGTGTGCACACAGCCCCGGCTCCAGTCCGCATAAAACCAGGAGTGGAAGTATAAGCCTATAATCCCAGAATTTGGAAAGTGGAGGAGGGGGATCAGAAGTTCAAGGTCACGTGACAAGTTCTAGGCAAGCCTCAGCTATGTGAGATCCTGCCTGAAAATAAAACAAACTTAAAAGTAGCCCCTTCCAATTCTGTTTGCTTGCCTCTGCCCTTCCATATGAGAAGGAAACTTACGGAGCAGGTAGATGACACACTAGTGAAGGACCTGCAAGAATGTCTTGCTGTCTAGTGACCAACTTGAGGGCAGGATATGAGGACATGGTATTATTTAATGGTAACAAATCCTTGTGGCTCCTAGTTTGCATTGGACCAGTCAGTCCACTCTACAATCCCACCTTCTTGACGCCTGGGCCCTGGCCCTCTGGGCTGTGCCCTCCCCACTTAATGCACATTGATTTTAATTTTGTTGAGTGAAATATAGACTGTTTCACGAATTTGCATGTCATCCTTGTGCAGGGCCCTCCATAACCTCTGCATCATTCCAATTTTAGCGCGCGTGCTGCCGAAGGGAGTGAGGCTTTCACGTGTCACCCCTGCTTTCTGAGTCACTACCACTGTTTCCAGAGGGAAACTGAGGAATACTCAAAATACCCAGAATAGGGCCAGGGCCCGATGCTAGGGTTTCTTCTCCTTTTTAGAATTACATTATTGTTGTTGTTGTTATTATTACTATGATTATCATCCCAACCTCATCATCCTCATCATTATTGTTGCGTGCATGTGTGCACACAATGTATGCCTTGGTGTGTTTGTGGAGGTCAGAGGACAACTTGCAGAAGTCCATTCTCTCAGGTCTTGAGGCTTGAGGGCAGGTGCCTTTGCTTACTGAGCCATTTCACCCGCCCAGAAGATGAAATTCCTGAACAGATTCTAAGCTGGGGCAGGAGAACCAGGGCTCTGGCTCCTGTGTTAAACTGCTCTCCTTCCCAGCCAGCCGGAGGGTGGCCACCCAGGCCCACAACACCACCCTGCCCGCTCTGGTCAGGCTGTCCCATCACCTCCTGACCAACTACAAGAAAGAGGTGCGGCCCGTGCGGGACTGGAGGAAGCCCACTACTGTCTCCATCGATGTCATCATCTACGCCATCCTCAGTGTGGTGAGCTGCCCTCAACTATGCTTTAGGGAGGGTCAGAGAAGCCATGTGAGGCCAAATCACCTCTGGGAGGTACAGTAGGCATCAAGAAGCCTAGAGCCTATGGTCTGGCATCATGGCTGAGGACAGACTGAAGTTGTGTCTGCACAGCTGCCCAAACCACAAACCTGGGCCACCTATGTGTACCCTCTCCTAGATGTGGTCACCTCTTGCATGATGAAAACTGTCTCCATGTATCTTCTCTACACCCTTAGTTTGTGCCTTACACAGGTCCCTGAGTGACAGGTGTCACTAAATGGCAACAGTAGATACAATGTCAAGTAATAGATCAATTAACTAATCAATAACTATAGGGTGGGGTGCAGTGTTCAGCAGGTGAGGCCAAGCATGGCATGAGATTGACAAAAAAGCATTCGAAGAGCTGTGGGCTCTCTGTCTTGCAATGGGGAGGTGGGAACTGACTTCACAGACTGCTTGGGTCACATGACATCTGTCCCCCAATATAGGAGAGAATCGCAACACTTAGAAGATCTTTGGAAAGAATAGCTAACAGCAGGTTGGTTTGCTGTTTCAGAAAGGGAGACCTGCAATTAGATGGGGAGAGGAGAGTAACCACTTTTTTTATTCTATAGTTTTAAGTCTCTTAATTTCATAATACAGCAGGCCCTATATGCATTATATATATAATACATATAAATGTGACAAACAATGACAACAGAAAACATGTATAATTTACATATCTTTAGGGTTTTTTTTTTCTTTCTGTTTTATTGAGGGAGAGTTTTACCACATTTTGAGGCTGGCCTCAAGTTCACAAACATGCCTGTCTCAGCACCCTGAATACTGGATTATAGGCATGGACCGCCGTATCACACTGTGTTATCTTTGAACTTGAAAAGAAACCATTGTGCCGGGAGGCGGTGGTGCACGCCTTTAATCCCAGCACTCGGGAGGCAGAGGCAGGCAGATCTCTGTGAGTTCGAGCAGCCTGGTATACAGAGCTAGTTCCAGGACAGGCCCCAAAGCTACAGAGAAACCCTGTCTCGAAAAACCAAAAAACAAACAAACAAACAAAAAAAACCATTGCATTTCTTTCTAGTTGTGTCCTCTTAACAGACCAGCTTCTCCTGGCTGCCCAGTAGCCAGTTTATCCCCTTCCCCAGTCCCTTCCTCCCTCTCGTCTTCCCAGAAGACCAGCTCCTGTTAGGTGGTGTGTGGGGGACCACCTCTCAGCTCCTCTTCCTTTTCTAGGATGAGAAGAACCAGGTACTGACCACCTACATCTGGTACCGGCAGGTGAGCCGACCGCCTCTCCCCACCTGCTTCCTGGGATGAGGCTTCTCTACCAGGAAGGATGTCCCCCTCTCAAGGAGTCAGGAATCTCAGGGGCCACAGTGAAGGCTCAGAGGCACAGGAGGCAGAAGATCTAGGAGTCTGAAATGTTCCCCTCTCAGAGCCAGGGCCAAGTGGGTACGGGGCATCCTCCCAGCCCCAACCCCTGATTTCTCAGATTCTCTGACGCTTCCCTGACAAGTGCTGAGTGAATAACCCTGGAGAAAGGACAGTCCCTGGCCCCACTTCACTTCGTGTACACAGCTCCAACTTCTAGAAAGTTCTTCTACACTAAGTTAGTTAACCACCAGATTGAGAGAGAAGCCATCCACTTAACCCTCAGGACTTTGCCTTGGTGGCACATGTTCATTTCTGACAGGTGCAAGTCACACTGCTATACAGATGTCTCAGGCCTTGGTTGAGCTCTGGGGAGGGAGGTAAACGAGAGAAGCCTCACCGCAGAGGCTCTGTAGGCATAGCAGCATCCACAGGTCTCCCTGGAATCCCTTCTCACAGCCCTAACCATGCACTATCGCCATGATACCACCATGTATGGGACAGAGAATGTAGCAGAGAAATGTTGATTCCTATCAGACTGCTCCACTTCTATCTCTATGAAGGTCCCCTTAATTCAGAACACACCCGGTCTCAAGGGCAAGGAGCCAAACAAGGACAGGCTGTATGCTTCCCCAGAAGAGGCTACTGCAGTCTGTGCTGTTACACATGCAGATGATGGAGATCTGTAGGGGCGGGGTCTCTCAGCAACCAGTAAGTGATGTGGGTCCACAGCCAGTTTGCCCTGGAAGATGCCCACCTATTGCCCAGCCATCTACTGCCCTAGCATAAGGGGTGGAGAGCTGTCTGATTTGCAGGTGACCATCTCTGAAGGGTGGGGGGAGCTTCTTGTGACAGTGTCTGCTTCTCCCGCAGTTCTGGACTGATGAGTTTCTGCAGTGGACCCCTGAGGACTTTGACAATATCACCAAATTGTCCGTCCCCACAGACAGCGTCTGGGTCCCTGACATTCTCATCAATGAGTTGTGAGTACTTTCATCAGAGTCTAGGGGGCTGAGAGGCTGGGGCTAGGGAAGCCAGGCCCAGTGACAATGTTCTCTTTGCTGCCTCCAAACTGTCCCTGCCAGGCTTGCAGGCTGTAGGTCAAGTTAGCATTTGCTCAAGCTCTCCTTTACCAAATTTTCTCTTCTTTGCTAACCTCCAACCCTTTGTTTTTTGCACTGGATGCAACAACCTTATACTTTTAGTACAGGGGCCTCCATCACAGGAACAGAAGCCAGCAAGTGATGTCACACTGAGCTCTAATAACTTAGTGGAGACAGCTGCATTTGTCAGAGGGGATCGTGGAACACTGATGGCAGCCAATGCTCCTGGTCACAAAAGAGATTGGGAGCCAAGGAACATGTTCAAACCTCCCAAGCCACTTATGTGCCGAACAGACCACAGTTGGCACCTCCAATATGAAGTGGGTATCATTAGCTTTTGTTCCCAGCAGCCCAACATGGTCCCATTGCCTTCAGCCAGCTGACTTTCTCCCCATCCTGCAGGTTCATCCAGGGTCCACCAACTGGACATTTGAGTTCAAAGGCAAGGAAAATACGTGGGGAAAATACAGATAGGAGGGGGAAGGTAGGCTGGGGCTGTGACTCAATTGATAGAGTATCTGGCTAGCATGCAAAGTGCCTGGGTTCCATGCCTATATCAAATGAACCCAATGTGGTGGCACAGGCCTACAGTCCCAGCACTTGGGAGATGGAGGCAAGATTATCCGAAGTTCAAGGTCATTCCTGACTACACAGAAGGTTCAAGACCAGCCTGGACTACACGAGACTTTGTTTAAAAAATGAATAATAATACTAAAGGGGAGGTGTCAGAGGGATTCATGCAGTACCAACTGCACTGTCCTACTCTATGGCATTTAAGACCATTAAATTTGACCCCACCTTGAATGCCCCAAATGGCATAGGTGGCAAGTGTTCTAGAAATTTCTTTCTGTCCTTTATCTTAGTTTCTCATCTTTATTCCACAGAAGGATAAAGACAAGGACCCTGGGCTCAGCTTACTTCAGGCCTTGGGGTCCAGGCTCAGTCAAAAGAATGGGCTGATTCTTGTTGGATTTTCCTAGGCTCCGCTATTCTTACTCTTGGTCTCCGTTCTCTTCCTCCTGAGATGGTGACTGCTCTCATTTGGGGGCTTCTTGAGAATCAGCGCAAAGTCAGAGTCAGGATGGATCACAGGATCCTTCTCTCCTATCAACCCACCGTTATTCTGGTTGTCACCTCTTTTCTATCTGGTGTGGAGTGGGTGTAACAGCCTAGAGACAGCTAGGCTAGCTCCCTACAACCAGTGTCTTCTAGACTCATGGATTCCTTCTCTGCCTTTAAGAGTTAGGTTGCTAGGCTAATCAAAGAGAACACCTTTTATTGTTTGGAACACAACTTCGATGATAGTCAGAAAGCTAAGCTTGATAACACTGGAAGATTAAGGCCGGACAAAATGTCTGGATTATCTTGCTGTCCAAACTTTCCCCGAATTTCGTTTCCTACTGGGCTACTCAAAAGATCCTTAGCTTCCCAGGGCAAGGATCTGCCTCTTCAGCCCACAGATTGATTCCTCTTCCCTGACCAGTGTGGACGTGGGAAAATCCCCGAACATCCCGTATGTGTATGTGCATCACCAAGGTGAAGTCCAGAACTACAAGCCCCTACAGGTGGTGACCGCCTGCAGCCTTGACATCTATAACTTCCCCTTTGATGTGCAGAACTGCTCTCTGACCTTCACCAGCTGGCTGCACACCAGTGAGTATGTGTGCCTGTGGGTGGGGCGGAGATTGGGACTCTCAGGTACTTGGGACCAGGAGTACTCTCTAGGATACATCCTGCCTTAACCAAGACACAACTTATTTTCTCCCTTCTTCTCTTCTCTTTCATTTGTCTGTTCCTTTGTGGTTCTGGGGATCTGACCTAAGACCTTATTCATGCTAAACAAGCACCCCACCATGGTCTTTTTAAAGTCAATGAGTCTCCATTTCTTATTTCTCCAGTTGGAGCCAATATTGCTGTTCTCACTGCCTCCCCTAGTTGTTACAAGGAATAATGAGATGGTGTGAATCGGCTCCAAGGCACTCAGCAAGGGACAATTTTTACTCAGTATCTCAAGGAGGATCTGCCAGGAAATGTATCTCAGGCCCGCCCACTCCTCTTCACTCCTGAATCAAGCCCACACCTCCTGCCCAGATGCCCTCATTCCTTCGGGCCCTGGTCTTCCCCACACACCACCCCCACTGTGGTTCATGCTCCCCATAGCAGCCAGTGAGCTCTTATTAAAAATGCAAATTGATCATGTCATTTAAACCCCTCAATGGCTTCCCAGCAGTCCTGGGACCCGATCCAAATCCTTGACCTGGTCCTGCCCACAGTGTACCACACCAGCTTCATCTGGTGTGTGCCAGCCCAGCTGTCTTCTTCTGAAGGCCCAGAGGTCCTGCCTGTTCTCTGTCACAGGCTCTTCCCTCTCCCAGGCTACCTACCTCTCTTCATTCCCTTACTCCTGGCACCCCAAACACAGCCTGCACTCACCTCAGGTGTCACTGGCTCCTGGGAGGACTTCCCATAGCCCCCTAGACTAGCTATCTCTCAATGTGCAGTTTTTAAAAACCTTGGTTTTTCTTCCTAACTTCATCACTTGATAATACTTGTTCAGTCCGTGTCTAATTTTCTCACGGATATAATTTCAGAGGAGCGGGAACACGGTTTCGGGCACTATTAGACCCTCCAGCACAGTGTCTGGTCCTGAGAATTTTTATTGAGTGTGTAAATGCCAGCTATTCAGTGGAGGGTTGGGGAAGGCATACTGCCGGACTATTGTTCTGACATGGTCATTACACTAAACCTCAGTTAAGGGGGCTGGAAGATGACTCAGCAGTTGAGAGCACTTGTTGCCCTTCCAGAAGACCCAGCTTCTGTTCCCAGCACCCACATGGTAGCTCACAACTGTTAACTCCAGTTCCAGGGAATTCAATGCCTTCTTCTGGACTCAATAGGCACTGCACACACACAGTACACAAATATCCATCCAGGCAAAACACTCATATATATATATATATATATATATATATATATATATATATAAATTGTTTTTAAATAACATGTCATGATAGAGTCTTCCATATACTTCTCTATGCATTTCCACCCACATGTATGTGCATGTGCTACCTATGGAGAGCACATATTGCATATACTATCATACACTGCTGCTTGATTCTTTGTATCAATAATGAATCCCTGACTTTTTTCAAAGTTAGTGTGTATGAGATCTTCCTCATAAATTTTAACTGCAATAGACTCATCTAGGTATATCATTGTTTATTAAATATTTTCTTCACTGATGGACAGTTAGTTTCCTTTATATATTATATACATTCCATATATATGTATAATACATACATACCCACCCCCATATATATATATGTATATATATATATATGTATATATATATATATATATAGAGAGAGAGAGAGAGAGAGAGAGAAAGAGACAGAGAGAGACAGAGACACATAGAGAGAAACAGAGAGAGAGACAGAGAGAAATATCTGTGGTATGGTGTCATTGAGGATTTACCTTATTTTCTTAATTCTTTTAAAAAACAGGTAGTTCTGTGAAGGCAGAGGTAAAAATGCTGTGTTTAATTCATTTCCTAGATGAGAAACCCTAACAAAGAAACACAGAAATCTGTTTGGAAGGTGTGTGTGTATGTGTGTGTGTGTGTAAGTGAGTGAGAGAGACAGAAACAGAAAGCTTTCTAATGGATGCTTCCTACAGTTCTTTGCACTATAGGCTTGTGAGACAGATGTTCTATCACCTCGCTTTTTGATGGCATTCCAGCCACAGCCACGCCCACCCACGTAGAACTTCGTTACTTCGTTTCTGTGCAGCCAAGGAAACCAGGGCTGAGGGTTAAGGGCAGAGGTCTGGGGTCTAAAGATCTGACAAGAAGGTGCTTGGGTGTTGTTCATCCTATGCCTCACCTTTTATGCTTGAAGGCTCTATGCTTGAGCATCCAAAGCTTTCTTTTTGGCTTTTTGTCTCCTCTTAGTCCAGGACATCAACATTTCCCTGTGGAGATCACCAGAAGAAGTGAGGTCAGACAAGAGCATCTTCATGAATCAGGGCGAGTGGGAGTTACTGGGAGTGCTGCCCCAGTTCCAGGAGTTCAGTATGGAAACCAGTAGCAGCTATGCAGAAATGAAGTTCTATGTGAGTGGGGTGTGGCTGTGCCCGGGGTAGAGACAAAAGCGAGCAGACCTCCACAGAGCGGGTGGAAAGAATATAGTAGCCCTTCTGCCAACTCCAGGTCCATACACATTCCATGCAACCTCAGCAAGGGAGATGGGGACGCCACTGAAGCACCCCCATGTTTATCCTCAACAGCCACAAGCCTGGTGCCAGAGGAAGGATAGGGGTCTGTTGCTCTCCTTCCCAAACAGTCCAGGCTAAATGTTCTGTAAGGTGCGGTGGGTATGGAGTAATGGTCCCTGGGTTCCTGTCTGCCCAGTCATTCCCCAAGCTTCTGTCCTGGTCCCAGGTGGTCATCCGCCGGCGGCCTTTGTTCTACGCAGTCAGCCTCTTGCTGCCCAGTATCTTCCTCATGGTGGTAGACATTGTGGGCTTTTGCCTGCCCCCGGACAGTGGCGAGAGAGTCTCCTTCAAGATCACACTCCTTCTGGGATACTCTGTATTTCTCATCATTGTGTCAGACACCCTGCCGGCAACGGCCATCGGCACGCCCCTCATCGGTAAGCCCCTCCCCCGGGGAATTGTCCACTGTGGCGAAGACCTGCCCCCACTCTTAGTGGATCTCTTTCTCTGGTTCAGGCGTCTACTTTGTGGTCTGCATGGCTCTGCTGGTGATAAGCCTTGCCGAGACCATCTTCATTGTGCGGCTGGTACACAAACAGGACCTACAGCGGCCCGTCCCGGACTGGCTAAGGCACCTGGTCCTACAGAAAATAGCCTGGCTGCTCTGCCTTGGGGAGCAGCCAATGACCAATAGACCTCCAGCCACCTTCCAAGCCAGCAAGGCCGATGACTGCTCAGGTGAGAGAGGATAGGGCCAGACTCACACAGAGAGTCTGGGGGCTGTGACTTGCCAGGAATGCAGGGTTAGGACCTGGGAACTGGGTACAGGATGGAAGCGGGAGGATGCTTCAGTCAAAGATGTCAATCAGACTGGAACCTTGTTTCCCTTTCCACTAAAAAAAAAAAAAAAAAAAAAAAAAAAAAAAAAAAAAAAAAAAAAAAAAAAAAAAAAAAAAAAAGATAGGGTCTCACAAGCTATGTAGACCATGCTGGACTTCGCAGAGATCTTTCCTAAGTCTTGGAAGTGATGGGGTTAAAGGTGTGCACCACCAGGCCCAGTCATGCCCTTTTGCTTTGCTTTTGAATCCCTTAACAGCCTAGGTGGATGTAGGGTACAAGCCCTGGAGGCTGTGCCCAATGGGCTGAGAAAAGCTCAAAGGAGCTGGGTGTGATGGTGCATGCCTTCAATCCCAAGCGCTATGGGAGACATGGATAGGTAGATCTCTGTGAGTTTGATGCCATCCTGGTCTATGTAGTCGGGCCAGCCAGGACCACATATGGAGACCCTGTCCTAAAAGAGAGAGGGAAAGGGAGAACACAGCTGAGGAAGACAGCCAAAGTTGGCTTCTGGTCCTCATACCCCGCTCCTCTGCTACAGTGTCAGGGTAGCTCACTGGCCTCCCTTTCACACTAAGGCTCTGTTCTCCTTCCAGCCATGGGAAACCACGTCAGCCATGTTGGGGGACCCCAGGACTTGGAGAAGACCCCGAGGGGCAGAAGTAGCCCTTCCCCACCACCTAGAGAGGCCTCGCTGGCTGTGCGTGGGCTCTTGCAAGAGCTAGCCTCCATCCGGCACTTCCTGGAGAAGCGAGATGAGATGCGGGAGGTGGCTCGGGACTGGCTGCGAGTGGGCTATGTGCTGGACAGGCTGCTATTCCGCATCTACCTGCTAGCTGTGCTGGTCTACAGCATCACCCTGGTCACGCTCTGGTCCATTTGGCATTATTCTCGAGTGAGCACAACCCAGCAGGGTACTCGGGGCTGGTTAGGCTAAGGATGGAGGATTTCCCCTTAGGTCCTTCTTTCTGTTTCCAACACCAATTAGTCTGAGCAGTCCCAGTGTCTGAACCCTTGGTCCTGAAACTTAGTGCTGAAGACCAATTCTGCCTCCCCCACTTCATTCCTAGCTTCCTTTACCATGGCTTTAAAGCATGATATCCTAGTTCAAGAGAAACCAAGTACCCTCTAACTTTACTTACTCATCAGTGCATCGGGCCTTGATTTCCTTTCCAGCTCTTCCCTGATTAAAGCCCTTGGAACTGCTCATTTCCACAAAATTTGTTTTTTTTCTTCAAAGAAAAACTAACCCTCTAGTATAGGTCCCTGAGACTTCTGCATCCATTTTATCCAGTCCCTAATGGCTCCCTCTTCAACTCACCTGTGGCCACTTGTCTAGCGCTCAGCTTTATCAGCCAGTGGGGGCAAGGGATAATAAAATGCAGTGATATCTTATTCTCTGTCCATGACCATTTGTATTCAGCTATGGGGAAAGGCTGGATGGTGAAGTTACCTTTAGTTTCAGTTGACTGATACGTCCTGGACCAGGGAACTAGAGGGTGATGTGACAGCCATCATGATGAAACAATAGGAGGTGGATCAGTTTGAAGGTTAAGACTGAGCATTTATCAAATGAGGGGAGAGAGGAAGGCTTTCTGCAGCCCACTGGGAAAATGCTGGAAGGATTCATGTGGGCCAATGCTTCTGGATTTATGGCCTCTAGGAGCAAGCTCTTACACTGCAACAGAGTGCCGCGAGGCGATAAGACTTCAGCACCACGGTCAGCACCCCAGCTTCGTGCTTAGGTGACTGAAGGGAAGGCTTGGTTTGAGGCACTCCTCTGAGAACTCTTAGTAGCTAGAGCCTGGTGCCCCTAACTTGGATGGAGGCGGAGCTGGGATAATGCTTGTGGACATAACTTTCACCTGTCCTAGACATCAAGGCTTAGACGCGCTAAGCAGTGCCCCAACTCCACCCACCAAACCGGCATTTAGGGAAAGGAATATTCTGTCTTAGTCTCGAGTGTGCAGATGAGGCTCCCTCTGACACTTTAGCTTGCTCCTATCTTATTCCTCTCGCTATCTTGAGTTGCTTGACACTCTGGGCTGGAGAGATGGCTCAACCGTTAAAGGCTAGGCTCACAACCAAAATATAAAAAAATATAAGAGTTGCTTGACACTCAAAGTAAAGCAAGGTAGAGGGGGACTAGACAACAAATGGCCGGGCTACAGGGACAAAAAAAATGTCTGGGATGAAATCAAACAGTTCCCTTATGTCTTAAGCTATTCCAGAGCAGTCAACAATAAGAGAGTCAATACAAACACTGGGAACGGTGCATTCTCAAACCCCCAAACTCTGCAATTTCAGTCCATAAACCACCTGGAGGCTGAGCAGAGGGCAGAAATCTGGAGCCTTGGGTTTTGTCACATCTGAAAGAGCCCAAGGCTGAAGAAGGGCTCACCTGGTTTACTTTTTGTTAGTTGCCTCTTGTCCCAGGATCCCCACTATACAGAAAGAGTTCCTGGATTCTTACTTCCTGCTGGCTCCTCTGGTGAACTGAGGCCTCAGACACAGGGACTTTTGATGTGACTTCAGAATTTCACCTTTAGTTTTGTTTTGCTTATGTGTAGGTCAGGCTCTGCTAGCAAACAGGAGAGTGTGGGGCCAAGAGTTTCCTTTGGCTGAGCAAGAATGGGCAAGAGGTGGGACACTCCTCCCTTTTTGGGATAGGCCTTGCAATTCCTCACTTGGAGCCTGGGTTTAGAGTCAAAAGCTGCCCCACCTACTAGGATTGCTGGGCCTAGTCACACACTATCAGAAGGTTCTCATGTCCCAGGCCACAAGGATAGAAAGATGGACAGTCAATGCACCACTGGCCATTAAGTGGGTAGCTATTGACAAAGTGTTCAACCAGAGAACTAGTAAGACACTCATCAGCCTATTGATTCCCCATCTCCCCCTTCTCACCCTTCATTTGTAATCAATGGGGCGACAGAGCCCAGTACTGAGGTGGCCAATTAACAACCTCAGGAATGAGCTGCTGCATGTAACATCTTCTGGTCCACTGGCCACATCCAATAGGAGCATTGATCTGACATCTGTACCATGCTTCCAAGGATGGGAAACTGAGGCCCAACACTGGAGAACTTCTCTTCATCAATGCTAATCTTGGACCATGCCCTATGCCATCTTTACCATGTTTGGGGACACCGCCAGTCACTTGCTTACTCCCTTCCTTTCATAACTAAAGTTCAGTCTGAGGCCATCCAAAGAGGTGAGGCTGGGCCTCCAATCCCTAATGTGCCAAAGGAAGAGACAAGTAAAGCCAGGAATGGTGGCTCACACCTGTACACTCAGCACTCATGAGGCCGAGGATTACTGTTAGTTCAAGGTCGGTCTGACCGACAGTGAGACCCTGTGGACAGAGGGTAGTGTTGTTTAATGAGCAGAGAGGTTTATCCAATGTAGCCAAATTGGGATAAATCAGATAAGAGGGTACAGTGACCCTAAATTCAGGTTCGGGGTACTGACATGAACTTTAGGAATAAATGAAGGAAGATTTGTGGCAAGCGGCAGGAGGTAGGAATAACTGACCAATTTTAGTCTAGATAAGGACCTGCCTATTCCCTCCCATCACTGTCTCATCTGCAAGGCCGTCCCAAGAGGTCCATGGCTTGAGGGCTAAAGGTGGCTCTCAAAAGATAACGGCTTTTACCCAAGAGTTGTCCTCATCTCTGGTGGGGGTAGTCTGAAGTAGGAAGACAAGTTAGACAGACACTCGACACTCCTTGTCGACAAACAGACCCACAGAGAAACGCTCCGGGCTCTAGGTAAAAAACATAGTAACATAGTGAGGGCAGAGAACCAGCCTTTCCTTCTGCTAGTGGTGAGCAAGCAAGGGTCCAGCTTCTCCAGGCCTGCTTTAGTTTACACGGCCCCACTGCCTCTGATCCTGTCCTATGAAAAGGGACAGGTTTCAGGTCTCCATGGCCCTCCTGCACCTCCTCATCTCACCTCCCAAGTGCTCCTCGACCTTTCCCCACCCACCCTGCTTCTAGCAGCACCGCCACCCCACCCCACCCCAGCCCCGCCCCCAACTGTGGAAGTGCACTGTAGCCCTGCAAGCTTTGGTGCTCTCCAAGTCTGCAGCTCGGGTTGCTAGGAGATTGCCAATGGCTCCTAGGACGGAAGTTGCTTTTGTGCCTAATGTTGGCCACCTGTGCTCAAGGACCTTAAAGGCATACCCTAGAGTGAACACCTGGTGGTTTTTCAGGAGCGCTGGGACAGGTATGTTGAGCTTATCAGCCAGTGCTGAGGGGTTGGGGTTGGGGTTGGGGTTGGGGTTAGGAGGCAGGGGCCACAACTGTGAGTTCCCCCTAGGCTAGCTTAGAGGAAAAGTTTCCTGATGATGGATGGGGGCGGGGGGGAGAGTGCAGCTCAGTGTTCGCCAGCCAGCTTCTCCTCCCTCCCCCTCCTCCCCCAGCCTCTGAATCAATACATTCTGAATCTAATCTAATAACAGAGATTTAACGAGGGGATAATGCGCGTGGAGCCGCCAGGCGCTTTGTCTCTCCTTTCTGGAGGCAGCTGGGGCCCATTATCTGGGGACAATGCCCCATGCTAATCACTCCCTCCGCCTCCCTCCGCATCTTCGGGGGAGGGGGTGTTGGGCAAGAAGGGACAGCTCCTCTGACTGCACCGGAGGCAGTCACACTGGTCCAGCCCACTCCACGCAATTGCCTTGACCTAACACCAACTCCTTGGCCGCCTCCTCCAGCCACACTGGGTACCCTGACCACTGAGAGGTGGAGGGCACCCCAAGGCAAGCACTTGGCTACCAACTAGTTATCAGCTGGGACTGGGTGGGTTTTTTTTTTTTTTGGTTCTTTGTATTTCCATTTTTCTAACTTAGTCCTCTATAATTTAAGCTATTCCACTGAGACTTGTGATGGCCAGCCTGGAATGTCACAGTGTCATGGTTAGAGAATTCAACCCTAGTTTTAGGGAATAAGAATACCCCATCCTGAAATAGAGGCTGGCACCTGGCTTTCTCTCTCTCTCTCTCTCTCTCTCTCTCTTCCCCTTCCCTCCCTCTCCCTCCTATCCCTTTCTCTCTTTCTCCCTTTCTGGAAGTGTAGAAGTTTAGACTGGAGGAAGAACTTCCTGGCAAGGCCAATGCTAACAATGATTAATAAAACAGGAGTCTGGAAAAGAACAAACTGCCCCTCCTTTCCTAGGAGCCTTTCGAAAGGGACCTTTAGCTTTGTGTCTTGGGAGAGGGTGGCTAAGGAAGAGGGTCTACCTTGGTTTTCTAATGGAGCTTTTGGGAGGACGGAGACCAGAGCTATACTCAGACATCCCACTACTTTCTGAACCATGTTTACTGAGAACAATATGAGTGTGTTGTGTAAAATCTTTCGCATCCTGGGTCTCCTTGTGTGCCCACAAGTGGGGCTCACACCTTTGCCATATCATAGGTATTGGGGGTTCTGAGATCCTAGTGGAGGAAAGTTCAGGGAATCTACAAGGCTCAAGAAGAGACACCTAGCATCGTGCTGGTCCTTCTTCACTGGCTCAGGTCACATTTGGAACCAGTGAGAATTGATCCTGGTAAGTGGTGGATGGGGACCTTTGTCCTGCTTGTCCTATATGAAGGACAGGTCTAGCCAAATGAGCTAGGCACTTACCTTAAGACAAGGCAACTAAGGAGCCTGCCTGTGCCATGCTGCACCCAAACACTGGTGTCCTCTCTGCCCCTTTATGTTTCCTACTCACCCCCACACTTTCAGCTTTCTAACAGAGTTTCGCCATAAAACTTCAGCACTGAAACGGTGTGAGAGCCTTAGGTACTTGAGGATCCCATCCTGAGCCTGGCCAGGTCTCCCATGCAGCCCTACCGCCTTGACCGTTTGTAATGAGCTCTATATCCATAGAAGAAGGAGCTTTGTGAGCATGGCATGTGGGGGGACTTACAGGAACCCGGGAACTCCCTTCCCTGAAGCTAGAAGAACTTTCCCAGTAAATGGTTCAGGAAAGAAAGAAATATCCAGCAAGACACCAGTATTTGGCCAACTACAATCATTACTTCTAGATTCTGTCCACCAGGTGGCAGCAAAGCCCAGAAATTCTATGGAAAGTCAGGCACAAAGTGTTTTATTGCCCCCTTCCCTGCTGTGCCTTCCAAATAAAGACCACTATCCCTCACCAGTGGTGTCTGCAGCCCCCTTCCTTCAAGGCCAGCCCTATCCTGAGGGCCAACAATAAGGATAGCATTCCTGAGCTTCAAGTACTCAGGCGGAGGCAGTACCACCAAAGCAGTCTGTCACCAATGTGCCCATACTGAGGCCCGTGTTCTGAGACTCCTGCCTAGGCTCTGGCCATGCTCATCTTCTCACGCACAAGGTTGGCTCTAGTTCTCCCAGTCTCTGTACGTGAGATGAAGACGCGGGTGGCTGGTGGTGCGGGGCACTTTTGTCCAAAGCTCTCTCAGCATACGCCTTTGGAAGATTGCTTTTCTCCTCTGCCCAACTCCAGTCCGTGCTACACCAACTTGAAACCACTCCTCACCATCCTGGGGGAAAGGGGCTAGACGTGGGTGACGGGCACAAGTACTAGGAACAGGTCAGTGGGTGGCAGATAGGATCAGTGCCCGGGAGACACTCATTTACCCCAGGCTTGTCTCAGGGAGGAATGAGGAATATACGGTTGTCCTAAGCAGGGCTTTCACGAGTCTATCCCTTTACTTATCAGGAGAGCATATACCATGTCCACAGTGTGGCTATAGCGTGACCTCCAGTCTTGCCTCCATCGGCTGGCAAGTCATCAACCTACTGCACCTGCGTGTAGTCCGTTCTTGTGAACTGAAGTTCCCTGAAAAGGCCACATCTGTGTTGAAGATTTTGCATATTAGTTGACTGATTAGAACAACCATGAATGCAGAGACTTGGAATGTTGCAGATCCAGAGCTAAAATTACCATGGGCTATCTTTAGTATCCATTCGTAGGCATTGATCGGCCATGCCTATATCTAGCTAGCCTTCTGACTAGCAGGTAAAACCGTTGGAGTACCTTAACAGACCACACACGAGCTTCCAGTATCCAAAACTAAGCATGTCATCAGATCTCACAGTGGCTTACCCCTACAGCAGAGACTTCCTTGCTTCACTATAACCAACCTGCCTGCTGCTCCCACAGTGTAGCTGGTAAGTACACTAAGTGGCATTTGTGCTGTGACTGTAACTACTTCCACAATGGAGCAGGTCATTCAGGACAACCTGAAACTATATTGCTGGCCACGGCCTCTAATATTTGGCTCAGAATAAGCCATCTATTTCCCCTGGAATGAAAGCTGGTTTTTGTTAGAGTTGCTGCTGCTGCTGCTGTTGTTTTTTTGGGAGGGGGTTCATTTGTTTGCGAAGTCCAAAATGGATCCACTGGGCTGAGTGCTTTCTGGGAAATCTAGGAAAGAATCTGCCTCCTTGCCTTTCCCAGACTTGGGCCACCTGTGCTGACTGCGGGGCGTTCTCTCCCATCTTTAAAGTCAAGACCCAAGTGACTCGGTTCACTTGATATTGGTATCTACCTCCCCAACTCTCCTCTCTCTCTCTCTCTCTCTCTCTCTCTCTTTCCCTCCCTCCCTCAGTCTTTCCCTTCCCCAGCTTCCCTTTATCACATCATCTTTGTGAAAAAGCTTGGCTTTTACTTATGTGCATGCATCTGTTTCTTCAGGGGAACATGTACATGTGTGTGCAGGTGCCTGAAGAAGTCAGAGGCATCAGATGCCCCTGATGCTGGAGTTATGGTGTAGGAGGTCCTTCTGTATTTGTGTTGCTTTCATTGGTGAATAAAGAAACTGCCTTGGCCTTTTGATAGGGCAGAGATCAGATAGGTGGAGTAGACAGAACGGAATGCTGGGAAGAAGGCAGTGTGGCAGACGCCATGGTTCTCCTGCCCGAGACTGACACTGGTTAGACGCTTTCCCGGTAAGCCACAACCTCGTGGTGCTATACAGATTATTAAAAATGGATTAAATCAAGATGTGAGAGTTAGCCAATAAGAGGCTAAAACTAATGGGCCAGGCAGTGTTTAAATGAATACAGTTTCTGTGTAATTATTTTGGGGGTTAAGCTAGCTGGGCGGCCTGGAGCTGGGCGGCCGGGACAAAAAGCAAGCCTGCTCTCGCCCTTTACTGCAGAGTTACAGGCAACTGTAAGTTGCTGGATATGGGTGCTGAGAACCAAGCTCAGGTCCTCTGGTTTAGAAGAAAGTGTTTTAATTACTGAGCCCTCTCTCTAGCTCATCTTTTTTTTTGTATGTGCGCATGCATATGTGTGTGTATGTGTGTATATATGTGTGTATATGTGTGTGTGTGTACTTGTGTGTGCAAGTGCATGTGCAGAGGCCAGGGGTCCACACTGGGTATCTTCCTTAGATTCTTCCTGAACCTGGATCTCACTGATTTGGTTAGGCTTCTGGCCAGCAAGGCTCAGGGATCTCCCTGCCCCTGCCTCCCAACACAATTACAGGTCCATGACACCCAGTGCCAGGGATTTGATCTCAGGCCCTCAAGCTTGCACATCAAGTACTTTGTGAACTGTGCAATCTTCTGGCCCCTTATCACACCATCTTCTGGCCTCGATTTCACACAGATCATTGTGGGTATCACCTATCCACACTGAACATCTAGAATCTGCTCGTCTTTAGAGGTCTTGACTCAGAACTAGGCAAAGGCCCTTCTGTTTCACAGTGTGCCACACTCACAAGCCTTAGAGGACAGGAGGTAGACATCCTTGGCGGGCTCATCATTCCTGCCCTGAGATCATGGGCAATCTTCCATGTGCTTCCATCTTCTTGTCTGTAAAAATCAGCATAATAAAGCACCCATTTTATGAGATTGTGGTGAGGATTTAGTCGATGGTGGGTGAGTTTCATTCATAGTTTATTCTTGCTCTTTTGTAAATCCATCTGCCTCCAGCATGGGAGAGTTATAAACTGGGGCATCACAGACACACTGCGTTAACACAGAAAGAGAAATCATGCTTTGTATCAGGCAACACGTGTGGCATGCTCACGTGATAAATATGGTTCAGCTCTATAAGCTCAGAAGAAAGGGGCAGGAAAGCAGACTGGAGGCCAGGGTGCCAGTGTGGCAAGAGAGAGAGGACCAGGCTTGTCTTTCCCCATCTCCCCTTACCCCCAGGATAGCCTCCTGAGTTGAGGTGGTACCAAGCACTTCCTAAGCTAGAGGTCCTACCCCAGTATGGGTCTCAGACTTACTCTCTGCAGACCTTCCGAGATACCAGCCATCTCCTGGTTCAGCTTCTCTGTCCAGGACAGTGGATGCAGGAGATGGTGTGGTGACCTCAACAGGACCTTCCAGCCCAGTTGCAGGGAATCCCTCTGGTGATACTTTGCTAGGGACTCAGGTTCCATGAGTGCCCCGCCCTTTCCTCTTGGCTGATGCATCCATGCCCCTTCTTTTGCTCCTAAGACCTATTCTTGGTGATGAAACTCAAACCCACCAAGCACCAGGCTTACAGTTCTCACAGGAGTCACTCTGTGCTTTGCTATAGTTGGTTTCAGGGCTGTGTCTCCCCAAATCACGAGTACACACAGCACAAGCTTAATTGTTGTTTACCCCAAGAGATATCCAGAGCTGAGCACTGTGCCTGGCACGGGGTGGAGTTTCAATACTGTCCAATTAACAAAGGAGTATGGTTCCTACTGGATTTATATTCTGTTAAGATGACCACAGAACCAGGGGCCTTTCTGTCCTGGAAAACCACTGCACATGCTGCA
Source organism: Ondatra zibethicus (assembly GCA_004026605.1). Classification (NCBI taxonomy): domain Eukaryota; kingdom Metazoa; phylum Chordata; class Mammalia; order Rodentia; family Cricetidae; genus Ondatra; species Ondatra zibethicus. Next base: position 56,926 of record PVIU01002889.1, read on the forward strand.
AATCGTAAAGAGGGGTCATCAGGGCACCTGCTGCCATGGGTGCTCTCCAGCCCTTTCAGCAGCCACAACCACAGAGTCAAGAAAATCTCCAGGTTCTTCCGCCAATCTCTCCTCCCTAAGTCAAGAGAAGTCAGGCTCGTGGCTGTGGGGTGGGGGTGGGGGAAGGAACCTCCCACTTTGCCAAGTGTGGGGTCATGGCTTTCCTCCTGACATAACCAAGGAGTTGGAAGGGTTTCCGGTGGGCGTCACAGGTCAAATGCTGCATGACTCAGCAGAGCTCATAGGAGACTGGTAACCCCATGACCTTCCCTTCCTCAGGATGGACAGACTGACTCTGGGGCAGGAACCAGCCCCAGTGAGCTGAGCAGGGGCTACCACTCACAGGAAGGGCATGGTTCCACCAGCTTCCTCTACCGTCTCTGAGAGATGATCTCCTTGGTGAGGTGTGGTGGGTGTGGCTCGAAGAGGGCACTGCCAGCAGGGGGACTCTCACCGTGGGGCTGAAAGTTGGCTCTGTAGGACTAGATTGACAAGAGTTGTTATTTTAAAAACCTATTTTCTATGTGGAGCATGATGACACATACACCTAATCCCAGCATTTGGGAGGCAGAGGCAGGCAGATTTCTGTGAGTTCAAGGCTAATCTGTCTGTATAGTGAGTCCCAGGCCAACAAGAGCTACATAGTGAGACCCTGTCTTTAAGAAAAAAAATCTGTTCTTGGGACTGGAGAGATGGCTCAGTGGTTAAGAGCAGTGTCTGTTCATACATGCAGACAGAATACTGTATACATGATAAATAAATAAATAATTAAAAATTTTTTTTCCAACAATACTCCAATAATGCTAACTTTGTGCAGAAGGAGCCTATAAGCCCCACCCCCATGTGCTTTTTTTTTTTTTTGGCTTAAAGGAGAAGTGGATTTGTTTCCCCAGCCCCAGCCTCCTAGCATCTCCTTAGGGCTCTCCAGGTTGGGAGTTGGGAGTGGAGTAGAAATCACCCTGTAGTCAGAAAGCGACAAGTAGCTCCCTCCCATCTGATATGCAGTCCTAGATATCAGAACTGGGAAGCCAGGAGGATCCACAGCAGTGTCTGCTGGGTCTTGGGCTCTGCCTCACCCTCCCGCGGTGCATGTGGCATGCCAGCTTTACAGGGTGTCTGTGTTGGTTCACACAGGTTGTACACTGTAGGGTAGAGGGTATGCTTCTCTGGAATGCCTGCCACAAAGCCTTATGAAATCTGCATATTACAGAAAAACAGCAAGATGGCTTAGCAGGTGACAGGACTTGCTCTTAAGGCTGACATCTGAGTTCTTTGCTCCTACATGTGCTTGTATACATGCACACACCTCACACAAAGACCAAATAAAGACAAAAAAAAAAGACCCTCAAGTGGTAAAGGCAATTCCAATGGCCATGAGCACAGGCACAGAGGCACTCCACAGTGTCTGACGGTCACCTGGGCTCCTTATCATATTAAAACACGCCCCTGTGCAGAGTTGAATATGCTAATGAGGAGTGTGATGTATGAAGTTGTATGTAGCACTCCATGCAATGAATGGAGCATGGGCAGAAAAGCCTGTACTATGCAAATGAGTCCCGAAGCTGTCGCTTAAGTGTGGCAAAGCTCTGATCCTTGCATAGTTCCTGAGCCCTCCCTGCTCTAGCCCACTTCCTCCTTTGGAAGTTGAGGTGGCTTGACTGAGAATGTTCTCCAGAGGCTTGGCTATTTGAATGCTTTGTTCCCAGCTGGAGGTGCTGTTTAGGGCTGTTCTGTGAAGTGCAGCCTTGCTGAAGGAGGAAGATCCCTGGCGGGGGATGCAGTCTGGCCCCAATTCCAGTTCACTCTCTCTGCTTCATGTTTGCTGTCTGAAAATGAAACAGATTTCCTGTTCTCTCCACCTGCTGCTGCACCACCCTCACCATTATGAACTCTGAATCCGTAAGCCCAATAAACCTTTTCTTCCATATGTCACTTCTGGTCACAGTGTTTGATCATAGTGATGGGAAAGTAGCTAATACAGAAGTGTATGCTCTCTCTCTCTCTCTCTCTCTCTCTCTCTCTCTCTCTCTCTCTCTCTGTGTGTGTGTGTGTGTGTGTGTGTGTGCGCACCTGGGTATGTGTGAAACTCAGAGTGAAGGCCAGAGGTCAACTATGAGTGCTATTCACCTTGCTTTTTAAGACATGGTCAGTCACTGGTCCTGGATCTCCCTCATTGGACTAGGCTGGCTGTCAACCCTAGGGTTCTGCCAATCTCTGCTTCCCCAGCTCTGAGATTACAAAGGTGTATGACCACATCTGGCCTTTCCCTTCCATTTGTTAATTAATTAATTTGGTGGTGGTGGTGGTGGTGTGTGTGTATGTGTGTATGTGTGTGTGTTTGTACCATACTGCACACGTAGAGATCAAAGAACAAATTATGGGAGTCTGTAGCATGAGGGGCCGGGCTTGTTGGGGTTTATGTCCCACCCAGTATCCCCAGCTGTTTAGTCCCAGAGAAAAATCACACAGAGAGTCTGCATTAGATTATAAACTGATTGGCCCATTAGTTCAGGCTTCTTATTAGCTCTTGTAGCTTATATTAACCCATTATCCCTATCTATGTTAGCCACATGGCTCAGTACCTTTCTCAGAGGGGCAGGTCACATCCTGCTTCTTCAGTGGTCTGTGCAGGAATGCCAAGGGAGCTTCCTGCTTCCCAGAATTCTCCTGTTCTCACCTCTACTTCCTGTCTGGTTTTCCCACCTATACTCCCTGCCTGGCCAATCAGCGTTTATTTAAAACATGATTGACAGAATACAGACAATTCTCCTGCACCAGGAGTCAGTTCTCTCCCTCCACCATGTGGGTCCCAAAGATTGAGCTCGGGTCACCAAGTGTCAAAGGCAAATCCACCTACCCACTGAGCCATCATGGTGACTCCACAGTCTTGGTCCTTGAAGTATGTATATCTTTTCCTAATAAAATGCTTCTGATTCTGCTACAACTGTGTGTCTCTGCGCTATCCCTCCTTCAGGGACACAAAATCCTGGACCCGCTGTGGAGATACATTCTGAACCCTGCCATCAGTTGCTACAGCATTGCTTATAGGGATGTAGTGTGAATGGACCCTTGGAAGTTACCTCACTCACAATATTCCCTTGCACACGAGAATTTGTCATCCTGGAATGTTCCTGCCCTGCCGCCAACACCCAACTCAGATCAGCTCCCCCCTGTGAAGCCTTAAGTCCTCTCTGGGTATCTGTCCTGTCCACTTTCTTCCTCTGTCACCTATAGATGCCTGTGATCTACTTGCCTTTACTATTGCCCATACACTCTCTTCCACCCAGTTGCTAGCACAGTGCCAGGCCAGTGGAGGCTCTGGGATGGAGTGGGAGCTGAGCATCGCAGTGGGAGGGTTTAGAATGCTCTTGTGCCCTGTCACTGGTCATAAAGCACTACAGTCTTGGGAGAAATGCCCTTTCTACTCCTTGGGTCTAAGGATGGGAAATGCAAGACAGACTCGGGTAGTGGCTAGTCACTACTATCGGACATGTCCAGCGCTTTGAAACAACAGTGTTCTCTCTGCTAGAAGTGCCAAAACATGACTTAAATCTTTCTAACAGGTCACCCCTTCCTGTCTCTTTTTTCTACCTCCTTTCACTTTGCAGTGTGGGGTTTTAAAAGACTATTTTGACTCTCCCCGTTGTAATAAGAAACTAGCAATTAACTATTATAAGGCTGTTTTACAATCGCGTGGAAACCCCTTTTATCCACTTTGCCTTAAATGGTTATATCTTTTAGCCCTAGTTTTCAGGAATATAAAACTTTACAGCGCTCACTGCAAACCTTCATACTTTGCTTTCTGGTTTATTGTTCCCTCTGTAGATATAGCTTTCACATAAATAACATTTTCATCGGTACAGAACTGGAGTGCTGGGGCTGGTTCCATCAGGGAACTTGGCCATGGTTCCCACCAAGTCAGTGTCCTGGTTTGCCATCCTCAATCCCTTTGCCACCCATCAAAGCTGGACTAGAAGACTTTGAGGAAAGTTATGGACCCCAATAGGAAAAGATTTAAGGGGTGGGCACCTCCCCCTCCTCTTATGATGTTCCTGGTCTGAGAATGGGCTCTCATCTGTCAAGCAAAGAATGTTCTAGATACTCCCATTCTTGCACAGGGAAAGTTTTCCCCAAAGTTGCTAAAGAGTAGCAATCCTAAGCTTAGGCAGAGCTTCCCAGGACAGGCCAGGGACATAGCTCAAGCCATGTTCTATGTGAGAACACTAGACTTAAGAACAGTTTAAGCAGAAGCACAGCATAGCACAGCCACAGGGAAGGGCTCCTAAGGGGAAAGTCTCTTGAATTTTCATTTCTGTCATTTAATCTGTAGTTTTGTGTTTTTGCCAAGCACAAAAATAGATGACGCCTCCTATGACAGCCAAGAGAACGCATACTCCATCCAGAGTGCAGCCAGAGCTCCAGACTGGCTCTGACATCTCACACGGGCTGATAGAGGCCAGAGGCCGAATGGGATAAAGATGCTAACAGAAGCTCTCTCCCGGTTGGAGATGAAGCTCAGCTAGTAGGGTACTTGCTTAGCATCTAGCATGCAGGAAGCCCAGTATCTGAGGCCCAGCACAGCATGAGACCAGGCATGGTGGCACATGCCTGAGCATTCAGGAGAGAGTGGCAGACAGAGTCAGAAATGTGACACAGGGGACCCCATCTCAAAGAAGTGGGGGAAGGAGGAGGAACATTGTCACATTGTGCTGGAAGCGCCTGACTTGCCGGAGGACTCCCCAGTGGCCTTGCCAGATCTTCATGGCACTGCATAGCAGCCTGGGAAGATGCCTCCCCAACTTTCTCCTTCCTTCCTCACCTCAGGTCAGCCCTGCCGTGCAGCCTCACAGCGTGGTCCTCATTTGCCTTTTATTAAACATTCCCCCTAATAAAATCCTGGCACTTTTAATCCCCTCTTGACATCTGAGCCCATGAGACCTGGAATAATGCACCTTTCATTTACGTAAGGAGGGGGGCGTAGATACAAGCGTCACTCACATCTCGCTCCTGTAGACAGCTTCTAGAAAGACCCACAGCCAGAAAGACAGGCATGCCGATGTTTGCATGACATGCTGGAAGCCAAGGCATATATCCCTAGGTATAGATTTATGTAGGCGAGTAGATGTCAATAGCTATAAATACAGTTCTAAAATGATAATCATCCGGCACCTGGGAATCAATCTGTAATTAGTGGTGATGTTATGCGTGGGGAGAGCAATGGATGTGTAGCCACAACAACAATTATCTTAATACACATCTTTATTTGTACACGTGGTTTTACTTAATCCTCACAGCTCTTCCACGAGGGGTACAATTACTATCTCCGCGTCACAGATGCCAAAATGGAGACCAGGAAAAGCCTTCCAGAGTGAGACAGAAGCTTAACTTGGCTATAGATAATGTCATATAGATGTAAAGCTAGACAATGAGTGGGTAGGGGAGAGAGGGGGACAGAGGGCTCGGCATGCATCAATATACATGGAAATGGATGTGGGGACTTCAAATAGATGAACAAATCTTCCCCCACAACCATGACTTTTCATCTGTAATGGAGGACCCAGAAAGGATTGTTAGCTGCTGAGTTCAGAACACAGTGCTAGCTACTAATCAAATCCATCTTGCTATTCAGATAAAAGCCCCCCCCCTTTTTTTGCCAGGTCTCACTATGTTACCTAGGCTGACCTGGAACTCACAGAGATCCAGCTGCCTCTCCCTCCTAATTGTTGGCATGAAAAGCATGGGCCACCACATCTAGCACATGGCATCCTCTTATTCATCTTGTTACAGGTACATCCAATCTAGTTAACAGGACAGAGAACTGTACCAGGACATATGGTAAGGGAATAGAAATAGAGGCACCTAATGAAGAAAGAGAAAGTCACTCCCAAGAATGGGAGCAGCTACAAGTGGGGAAAGGCATAGTTTAGAAGGTTCTGGACTTCAGTTCTCATGGCCCTTATTAGTAATCTGCTAGTCCCTTTATTGATCATCTGCATGGAGTTCGCCTTTCTCATGTTTATAGGTGACTGGCTTTTCTTACACATGGTGTTTAATGGAAGCAGCCCAGGAGCGGAAGGTTTCAGTCCTCTGCCCACCAGCATCTTTCATATGTTAACCTTGGTACTGCTCTCTCCAGTTCCTACTGTCCCGCCACAATCTGATTCCAGGACCACAAGTCCCAACTCTGGAAATTAACTCTAGTACTTGTTAGGTAACAATATATAATTAAGTCTTACCTTATGTACTTTATAATCATCATTTAATATTGATGATGTTATTTATTGGCTTGTCAAAAACCAAAAAACCAAAAACCAAAAAACGGGGTCTCACGTTGTTTCCGAGACTCATCTGGAATTCATTATGTTAGCCCAGGCTAACTTGGAATTTGTGGACATCATTTTGCCTCAGCCTCCAGAGCACTGGGATTACAGTTGTCAAATATAAGCCGCCTCACCTGCCTTGTAACTTTCTGTTTTCTGCAACTAGGCTTCTGTTTTGTTTCCAGAATGAGAAGCAAGGTCAGAGCTGTCCAACCCAATGGTGACATTGTCAAGCTCATCCCTCCCGGCCCTCTGTGACACTAATAGTGTGGCCCACATGCGTCATTCTGAATCTCCTCTTGACCTGCTGAGTGTTTCCCACTTTCCACCTTGTTCCTTTCTGCTAGGAATCCTGATCTGGGTCAGGCATCCTCCTGTGAGTGGTAATGTACTTCCCAAGAGTTGAGCCCCATCTTTTGAGATGAATCCTGATTGTCCTGAACCACTGGTTCTCAAAGAGTGCTCCAAAACCAGCTGCCTCAAACTCTGGGCTAGCAAGATGGCACAGGGTAAGGCACTTGCCCTACAAACTTGACCACCTAAGTTTGAATCCTGGAACCTACAGATGGAGGAGGGAGACTCTTGAAGGCTGTCCTCCAAACACTCGTATTCATGAGCCCATCCCTACCAACCCCTGCATCCAGTAATCACATTCACAAGAATAAATAAAATTAAATTAAAATTTTGAATTTAAGAGCGAAGGGCACAGAATGCTTGTTTTGCATTCTTAAACCCTGGGTTCAACCCCAGCATATAAACTAGGTGTGGCAGCATACCTGAGACCCCAGTACTTAGGAGCAATGGGCAAGAGGATTAGGAGTTCAAAGTCATCCTTGACCATGTAATGAATTTGAATCCAGGCTGGAATATCTGTGACCCTGTCTCAAAACAACAACAACAACAACAAAACAAAATAAAACAAAACAAATTGACCTAAATTCTGGAAGAGCCTAGGGGACATCACAGTATGTGAAACAAGTCTGTCACAGAAAGACAGACATTATAAGAGCTCAGTGACACGTGGAAGAGGAGGCTATTAATACCGCAGAGGATAGAATGGTGGTGACCAGGGGCTGAGATGAGGGAGGATGGGGAGAGGTTGGACAACAGGTTCAAAGTCCCACTTAGAGAGGAGCAAGTTCAGCTGTTCTGTTAACAGTGGGGTAACTGTAGTTAACAGAAAAGTACCATGAGCCGGGTGGTGGTGGCACATGCCTTTAACCCCCGCACTCAGGAGGCAGAGGCAGGCAGATCTTTGTGAGTTCGAGGCCAGCCTGGTCTACAAGAGCTAGTTCCAGGACAGGCTCCAAATCTACAGAGAAACCCTCTCTCGAAAAAAAAAGAAAAAGAAAGAAAAAAGAAAAGTACCATCAATTCCACAATAGCTTCAAAAGAAGATTTGGAATGTTCCCAGGCAAAAATGAAACATGTTTGAAGTGACAGATATGATAATAATGCTGATTTAACTAGTTTTGCAAAGCATACTTGTATCAAAAATCCCATTGTATCCCATGAACATGCACAATTGCCACGTGTCAATTGAAATAAGATAAAGCTTGAGAAAAAGTACAAATTCACAAGCCTCACTTCAATACAGACCGCTGAGTTGGAAACTGAAGATAGATAGAGCCTTATAATCTGTGGGGTTGGGGTTTTCTTGTTGTCGTTATTTGTTTTTCTGTTGCTAGGGACCAAATCCAGAGCCTTGCCCATGCTGGGCAAGGGACCTTCCACTGAGTCACACTCCCAGCCCATGACCTGTGTTATAACAAGCCCTTTAAGTGCTCAAACTTGAACCCACTGGTCTAAGCCAGTAGTGGTGAGTGACCCTGTTCCCTTCCCAGGGATTGGGTTAGACGCTAGCATGTGATAAAATCATGCTGATTGCCAAGGAGAAATACAAGGAAGTCTGCTGGTGAAGGAGTCCTGGAAAGGCAGGGAGGGAGAGAGGAGGTTCCTTTTTGTTTACTTAACATAACCATAACAGATGAATTGGGGACCATGACAGCCAGATCTGAGGAAGCCAAAAGGCAATCCCTGAGTTGATAATGGCAGAGAACAAAAAAAAAAAAAAGAAAAAAGAAAAAGAAAAGAAGGGTTTTTAGCTGTTGAATAGGGGTCCCCACTAAGACAGACTTAAGTTTTAACTCCCAATACTTCAGTATATGACCTTACCCAGAAAAAAAGGCCTTTGTAGGTATAATTGGCTATAATAATGTTAAATTAGAATAGGGTGAGCCCTAAAACCAACCAACTCGTGTCCTTGTGAGGAAGGAGAGAGTTACCCAAGAACAAGAGATCCATGCATCTCAATGCTGCGTCTGTGAGCCAAGCCTATGCAGTCACCAAGTCAGCCTCATAGCCTAAGGGAAGGGGCATTCCCATGTGACCAGTCATCTGGAGGCCCTGTGGCATGCTTAAACAACCTGCAGCTTCTGCACACCTGGGGCCAAGCTTCTCTGGCTGTGCGCGTGTGTGGGAAGGCGGGCGCGGCAGAGTTGGGGCTTGGCAGGATCTTCAGCAGAGGTGCATCGGTCGGAGGTAGCTCAGATCATGAATGTGGGTGGAGACCTCCTGAGATACCAGGAGCTCTTGGGGAAGAAGGCTGTGAGGATCTGCAGGTGGGAACTTCGTGCCAGGAAGATCTGTACGTTATGGTCACCATGACAGCCTTTGTTCCTGTGACCCAGTGAGGCTATGGGACAACCAGAAGACACTGCAACCGTAAGAGGAGATGGTCTAGTTCCACTTACGCTCCTGTGATGAAATACCTTAGCCAAAAGCAGCCTAGGGGAGAAAGTGGTTTATTTTAGCTCCAGGACCAGGTTACAGGCTGTCTTAAGATGGAAAGCCCAGTAGCAGGAGCTTGAAGCAGTAAGTTGTCACCCTTAGTCAGGAGCCGGGGGAATGAGCCATGCATACCCACTTGCTTGTTTTCTAGTGCTCGGCTCAATTTTTCCACTCTTACCTAGTTCAAGTTCTCCTGCCTAAGGAAGGGCATCACCCACACTGGCCTGTGTCTTCCTACAGCAATGAAGACACTCTCCACAAGCTGGGCAGTGGTGGTGTACACCTTTAGTCTCAGGACTCGGGAGGCAGAGGCAGGTGGACCTCTAAGTCTGAGGCCAGGCTGGTCTACAGAACAAGTTACAGGACAGTCTGGGCTACACAGAAAACCCCTGTCTTAGGGGGAAAATAGAGGCAGAGTTTCTACCTAGAATACGCAAAGGCAATGAGTTTGGTCCCTAGTACTACAAGGCACCCCCGCCCCTACACACACAAGACCACAGTCAACCCAATACAGACTCACCTCCCTAAAGATTTTAGGTTGTGTCAACCTGACAACTAAAGCTAATCATCACAGGGCCCTATTTCACTTAATTGCAAACTCAGATCTGGGGTTACCTCAGGCTCCTCCATCTTTCAAAGTAGGTCAGTCATTAACTCCTATTCTACTTCATAACCACTTTGTCATCTAGCTTTGTTGCTTTGCGGTGGCTGCCGTTTTTGTGGTAGCCACTATTTGGTCTCCCTTTGTGTGAGAGTTTATATGCCAATTTGACTGGGTTATGGGGTGCCTGGATAATTGGCCAAACGTTATCCTGTCTGCCCCCCCCCAGGATGTTTTAGACAAAGCTGAGGTGTGAAGGAATAAACTGTGGAAAGTAGGTTTCCCACTGTTGCTCCCCTGCTTGTTCTGGATTTCTGCTAAGGGAACAGGGAGTCTCAGAAAACAAACAAGAAACAAGACTCATGAGGTCTCTCCTGAGGTTCTGGAGGCAGTTAGAGTGTCTCAGGAAGAGGAGACGCTTAGTGAAGCTGTCTGTAAACCTCACAGGAAGCTCTGGGGATGCTGTGTTTGTGAGTGATCACACGAGGAAACAACTTAGGGGAGGAAAGGCTTTTATTGGGAGGACACTTCCAGACCACAGTCCATTGTTCAGGAAAGTCAGGAGAAGGACTTGAAGCAGAAATTATGGAGGAACACCTTTCCTGCACAGGCCAGGGTCTCCTCCCCAGGGATGGTGTGGCCCACAATGGACAATGCCTTCCTACATCAATTAACAACCGACATGTCCACAGGCCAATCTGATCTCGGCAGTTCTGCAAGACTCTTCTCAGGTGGCTCTAGGCTGTGTCCAGTTGACGAAACCGGCTAAGATGTAACCCTTCCACCAGGCTCCCGTCAGTTACTCCAATACACCCGGTAATTTAGTGTCTCTTATCTTGTCATCAGGGTCTTATATGGGATAAGTAATGCTAGTTCTTGTCTTACCAGGGAAAGTCATGGGATGCTCACCACAATGTGTATGGGCCTCATGCAGTCAAGTTGAAGGTCAGAAGAAAGCAAAAACCTGACCCCTGCTTTCATAAGAGAATTCCTCCAGCCTGAATGCTGTGAGTTAGGACTTTTTCTTTCTTGACCTTTGGATTTAAACAGAAACATCAGCTCTTCCTTGATCCTGCCCGTCTTCAGACTGAGCTTACATCTTTGGCTCTCCTGAGTCTAAGGCCTTCAGGATTAGACAAGAACCACGCCATACCATCTCCTGGATCTTCAGGGTTTTGCTTGCAGATCTTGGGACTTTATTTTTCTGGGTCTTCCTATCCATCCCACCCCTATTCTTTGGTTTCAAATTTTCTGGAGACTCCCAACTCACCTAGACTGCTGCAGTAGATTCCAGAAGGATCTCCCACCTTGTTGAGGCGCTTTGGCTTCTTCCATTCTGCTTTCAGAGTAGTCTTCCCAAGAAAATGCACTGAATGTGTCTCTGTATTCTAGTTGGTTGCAATGACTTCCTGTTCAGTGCTTTGGCATCTGTGATTCCTCAGCTCCTCCCGATATCTCCGTCTTTCTCTTCTTGCCTCTTTACCAGTGTGCACAAACTCCAGCGTCATTGAGAAAGAATAACTCTTCATAAAGGCCTGGCTACCTCCTGCCTCTGGGACTCTGCACAGCTCTTCTTCCCACTCGGGATACCTGGGCATCACTTCTGGTCTTGATAGCTTGACTTAGAGCCAGCTGCTAATGAGCCTTTTCTCCAGTTCTACGCACAGAGCTCGGGACTGTGTAAGGGCTGGGTGACAATTCCCTTGGAGTGTACTGTGTGCAAACAGGGGCCAACATGCTCCAAGATGACCATGCATTTAATGACCTCCAGGGAGAGGCCTCTGGCAAGAACACTGCATAAGTCATGTGCTGGCCTGATGTCTAGGCATGGATGTGTGTTTACTTGTACAAGCAGAAGCAGATTTATGGACATCTAAGCTCCATGACATTTTATTCCAACAAATTCCTTCCAAGGACCTAGAAAATAAATATGTGCTAGGCTTTTTTTTGTAACCTTTAAAAATGTGCCATTTGCTCTAATATTCATTCTCTCTCTTTCTCCCTCTATTTCTTTCTCTTTTTTTCTCTCTCCTTGAACTTTTGATTCTCCCAAGTATGGGATCACAGACTGGTGCTGGTTTATGCAGAACTGGAAAATCACTCCTAAAGCTTCATATACACTAGGCGAGAATTCTACTGACTTAGCTGTATCTCTTCCCCTTTATTTTATTTTTGTCTGTGACTGACTTCGTAGTCCAGGCTGGCCTTAAGTTGGCAGAAGCCCTCCTACCTCTATGTCTTGACTGCTGAGATCTCAGGAGTGTGCCCTAATTTTGTAGATAAGAAAATGGTCTCTAGGAGTTAAGTAGCTTTCCCATGTTCACTCACATAGGAGGCTGAGGGAAGGACTCTGTCGTCTGATCCTAGACCCCAGTGCTCTCTGCCACCTCAGTCTCTAGGGTCACAGACCCCTCCCCTAAGAGTCCCCTGCCCTCACTGCCATCTTCTTAGCATTTCACTCTTGCAAAGTAACCTATCTGTGGGTGTCACATGAACACAGGTGACTACGGCTATGTGATTGGCAGGTATGAGACCAGAAGCGTCTAAGCCATTTGTGCCAGCTGTGGGTATCAGAGTGGGAATGGGAAACGGTACGAGAGAGAAGTCAAGGGAATAGACTTGAACCACATAGATACAAATCCTGCCTCACTCTCTGGCTATGTTCTCTTGGCCAAGTTACTCAAGCCCTAAGTACCTCAGTTTCTGTTTATAAGACAGAGCTGAAGATGTACCCAGATCTTTGTTTACTGTGTTGGTTAACTGAAGCATTGTGTAAGTAGCCAGTGCCCAGGACAGAGGAGCCCCAAGCAAAGGACAGCAGTAATGGTTATGACTAGCATTCTTTCTCTGCCTCCTGCTTCTGCCTGGAGTTGGGGGACAATGAGGTAGGGCTGGCCCTGGATTCTTAGAGGAGCCACACCAGGCGAAGGGCAGGAGTCTGGACTGGGCACAGATGAGGGCAAAAGGCACCTGCTTTCACTTCCCAACACTGAGTGTTGACAAGGTGAAGTTGTTTAGGATTTGGGGCTGGTATGGTCTCTGTGGCCATCCCCCTGCCTCTCTCTAGGCAGCCCTGGTAATAAGGGACCCTGAAGAGCAGTGACAACATGTAGTGTCACAGAGTTTTATGGCTTTGAAAGCTAGTTCTGGCTTCTATTTTGGGACCTAGAAAGGTCACAGTCAGTCCTGCCTATGGAAATGGCAGGAGAGACTCCTGGCAGCAGCTGGGGGTTCTCAGCCTCCTGGGTCCCACTAACCAGGAGACGCAAACTTCACACCCATCAAGTGCAGGGTTGACACAGACTTCCTGCTGAGCCCCATGGTGCTGCTCTGTACAGAATCCCCAGTGAGCTAAATGCAGAGAGAAATGTAAAGTCTCCCAACCTCTCAGTCCATTCCTGGCATTTTCTGTCAAGCCCTTTGTCCATGACCACACCAATAGTTCAGCTAACTAAAAACTAGAGTAGCAATTAAAAGCTGCCCTGCCGTGGGGGTTGAGGGGGGACTCCAACGACCGGGCAGAGCACTGTTGACTCCAGAGGGCCGAAACCTTCACCCCGCCCAATGCCAGCATTGAAAATGCCCCCTTTGAAATACCCTGTAAACGCTGCAAACTTGAGAATATAGCTCAGCTACTATAGAGCTTGCCCAGTGCATGGAACCCCTGGGTTTGATCTCCAGTCCTGCACAAACCAAGCATGGTAGTGCATGCCTGTAATCTGAGCATGCAGGAGATGGAGGCAGGAAGACCAGGACTTCCAGGTCATCCTAGGCTGGCCAGCAAGTTCAAGTTCAAGGACGATCTAGGGTACAGGAGACCCTGTCTCAAGGAGGAGGAAGAGGAGGAGCAGGAGGAAGCACAGTAGCAGCAGCCGTCGTGGTCCAAGCTCTCATGGTACCAGAGCTCAGAGTGCTGGTTCCTTGCTCTACTCCACTCACCACGTGCTGTTGCCAGGGCAACTGACTTCAGGGCATTGGCAGAGATCTTAGGCAGGCACTCTAGAGAAGGAAGCCAGCTGCGGGGAAGGACTAGACTTGGGGTCAGAAGAGAGTCCATTTAAGTCTCCCATTGCAATTACAGCTGTGGCTCTGAGGCCAGTGGTCCCGCAGGCAGCATCCCTTACACACGTACACCCTTGTCGAGTGCTCTACCTCAGACCCACTGACTCCGGGACAGAAATGGGACCCTGCATTCCATTATGTTGAGTCAGCCTCCAGATGGGCCTGATGCACCCTTAAGGCTGGACCGACACTGTTGGCCACACCTCTGGACAGAGGCAAGGGGGAAAATCTGCTTTGTAGGGTTTTGCTCTAGACAAGACTGTGGTGTATGACAGTGCCTGGCTCCTCCTCTCATCTGCTTGGGTGGCCTTTGCTGTGCTGCAGAGTAAGGGACCCAGGCAGACCCAGCACCTCAGACTCAGACACTCCATGGAAGGCCATGGTCTGTACCACGCATGAGGTTCTACCACACAATGCTGAGGCACACTGCCCGAAACACCTCAGCTCAGATTCCATACCTACTGTACACTGTGAATGGCAATGTGTTCAGTGTACATACCAAACTTTCTGTTATTTTTCGTTAAAAAGAGTTTTTGTTTTTATGTTATGTGTATGAGTGTTTTGCTTCCACGTACGTATGTGAACCGCATTCATGCAGTGCCTGTGGAGGCCAGAAGAGGGCAGGGCATTGGACTGGAATTACAGACCATAATGAGCTACTGTGTGGGTACTGAGAACCAAACCCAGGTCCTCCACAAGAATAGCAAGTAATCTTAGCTCCTGAGCCATGGCTCCGGACTCTGTTTCTAACTATCTAAGACCATCAAAAAATAACTACATTTTTCTTAATTCTTCTCTCATACATTGCATCCCGACTGCAGTTCCCCACATCCACTTCTCCCAGTACCTGCCCGCTTCCTACTTCCCCTCTCTCCCAGATCCACTCCTCCTCTATTTGCCTTCAGAAAAGATCATGTTTCCCAGGGATATCAATCAAACATGGCATAGCAAGATATAGTAAGACTAAGCATAAACCCTCACATCAAGGCTGGATGAGGCAACTCAGTAGAAGGAAAAGGGTCCCAAGAGCAGGCAAAAGAGTCAGAGACAGCCCCTGGCTCCAGGCCATCTAGACAGTATTAGTAGTGGGCTGGGCCTCAAGTTGGACCAGTCATTGGTTGGCAGCTCCCACAAGCTCTGCACTACCATTATCCCAGCACATCTTGCAGGCAGGACAAATTGTTGGTGGAAGAATTTGTGGCCAGGTTGATGTCCCAATCCCACCACCGGAAGCCTTGCCTGGTTTCAGAAGCTGGTTCATTCAGGCTCCACATCCCCCATTACTAGGAGACTTCATAGGATTGCCCTGGTAGACTCCAGGAGTTTCCACTGCACTAGGCTTCCATACCGACCTCCCCCATCAGTGCCCCTCAGTTCCCGTTGTTTCTCCCAGTACTCTCTCCTTCCATCCCCTCTCCCAGCTACTTTTATTATCTATCTCATTCAGTCATTGTGCACTGCAGTTGTTCAGCACATTGATCGTTTATTTAATTCCCACCAAGCACTGAAGGAGAGAGCTATTCACTTTTGCTGTTTGTTTCAGAGACAGGGTCTCATATTCCAGGCTGGCCTCAAGCTTATGTAGACGAAGACGGCCTTAAACCTCTGATCCTCCTGCCTCTGTTTCTGCCATGTGTATGCCAATAGTAGGCCTTCCCTACCGTGCATGCCTGAATTATACAGCAGTGGGGATTGAACCCAGGGCCTCATGTGTGCTAGGCAAGTGCTGTACTTTCTGAGCTACATCCCCAGTCCCTCATCTCTGTTTTTATTAGTGAAACAAATGTAGATTGAGATGTGTAACATATCCAAGATACACTGGAAGGAATAGGTCTAGACTGTTCTGCTCAGTTCTCTCTGATTCCAAACTCTTTCCTTAGTATTACCCAGCTACCATGGTTTCTCCTATACTTACACTTGTTATTTGTTCAGTTAGAACATAACTTCGAACATCTACTGTGTACCAGGCCTGAACTAGCAGCTAAAGCTAAACTGTTGTTTTACTTCAATATAAACCAACATTTTGTTGTTTGTTGGGGCTGGTAACTGATTCCAGGGTCTTGTATACATTGGGCAAGTGCTCTGTCCCTGAGTTATATCCCCAGTCCTAAGCCAGTTACTTACTCTCTTTCTCCCGCCCCCTTGTGTGTGTGTGTGTGTGTGAGTGTAGGTTCCAGGGACGTGAGCTTGGCTACAGGTGCCTTCACCAGCTGAGCCATCTTGTCAGCCCCAACTGTTTCTTATCCTTGTTACCAAAAGAAAAGATGAAATTGTCCAATTCCCTCCATTGCTTGAGAAATTGAATCTAATAAGAAACCATGACAAGAGCCAGTCAGCGGTGGCTCATGCCTTTAATCCTAGCACTTGGGAGGCAAAGGCAGGTGGATTTTTGTGAATTCAAGGCCAGCCTGGTCTATATAGCGAGTTCCAAGACAGGCTCCAAAGCTTCACAGAGAAACCCTGTCTCAAAAAAACAGAAAAGAAAAACAGAAAAAGAAACTATGACTAACAAGAACTAGGTTGCTTCAAGTCCTCCGTTTCTTTGGTCTGTTACTCCCTTGTATCTTTCTCCACCAGTTGAGAAACAGTCACCTAGTTTTGAGTAGACAGGGGCCATCAGAAGGGCTTTGAAGAGACATTCTTTGGCATTAGAAGGGAATGCCTGTTCCCAGTCCCTTTCCTTTCCCTGTCCACAACACCCCTACCCAACATACACACACCTTATTCTGCGATTACCAAAGAGTTCCAACAAGGAACATCTGTATTGACCTGGAGTCACTGGCGCTTTTAGCAGCAGCGGGATGCAGGCCTGAGACACAGCCCATACTGCCATCCACAGCAGCCTACCGAGTTAGCAGAGACCTCAGTTCAGGTGAAGATGGGACTTTCGGCTGCACCACAGAAAAGAATTTTTGGACCAGTCCATATGAAACAGAGTTGGAATTTATTGGGAAGAAAATATAACCTAGGTTTTAGGCCAGGGTGTGCATGTCAGTGAGGCGGTGGGGACGGGGGAGTGATTAAACAGAGTGGGAGAATGGGGCGCCCAGGGAAAGAATGAGAAGTAATCAGGTGTGGGTGTGGGCTCCCCAAAAGAGTGTCCACTAACTGTCTTTATGGTGGCTCCTAGATACACTCAAAAAGCTGCTACAGAACTTGACCGAGGTCACAGGGTGGTTCTCTGGGCACCAGGTGAGATAACAACCGATAATGTAAAACCTAGGTCTCAAGATGTTTTTACTATCAAGTTTATTCTTATTTGTGAGACTTCCAGGAAATATCTGGGAAAGGAGTAGGCACACTTGAAGTAAGCATGATTCATTGCTATTTTAATATTCTTATTTGAAAGTTTCTCTGTATAATAGAAATGCTGTCTCTGTTTTGGCAACCTTCACAGCAGACGCAGTTAATTGCGCTGTTTTTTTTTTTTTTTTTGACTCTCTGCTGGTGATCAGTGTCAATGAGGCTCTTTCCCCCTTTTCGTGTCTCCACAATTACTCCTGTCTTTCTAGCCCGCCTCAGTTTGGTGACAGGGACCTGCCATAGCTTTGCCCCTTTGCCCTGCCATCTGATTCAAATCATGGTTTCAGATTCCTCCCCTCTGGCGCTACCCACTTAAGGGTCACGACTGACCTTCAATAAATTCCAGTCTTCCTAGTCACTAGGGAGACCACCACAACTCAGAAAGGAACAACATGGCAGATTTCTCTCCCTTCGTGAAACAAAGAACAGAAGAAAGGAACAGTGCTGGAGACTTTTCTCATGGCTGCAAACCAACACTCGATGAGCAACTTATGGGGGTAAGGACGGGCTTTAGTTCATCGTTTGAAGAGAAGGCATGATGGAAGGAGAGCTCGCAGCTGTGGTGTAGATTGTGGCCTCTTGTTCACATGCCGATGGAGCAGGAGGCACACAGGAGACAGGAAGCCACTGTGCTATAACCTAAAGGTACACCCTACAATATCCACTTCTTCCAATGAAGTCCCGTCTCTAAAATGCCCACAACCTTGCAAAATAGGCCACAGATGGGGGTCAGGTGTTCAAACCCATAAGGAGGAAAAATCAAGGGTGATGGCACACGACTTTGATCCCTATATTCAAGAGGCAAAGGCAAGCAGATCTTTGAGTTCCAAGCCCCCAGCAAGGCCTACATAGTGAGACTTTGCAAAAAATAAATAAATAAATAAATAAATAAAAATAAAAAAAAAAAGGAAGGAAGGAAGAAAGAAACAAAGAAAGAAGCCGGTGGCATTTTATAGCCAAAGCTTAAGAGCATCTTCAAACATGTCACTGTTATGTGTCACTGCTATGAAGAAAGCAGGTTCGCCTAAGCATGCTGCAATTTTGTAGGCTTTGAAATTAGTCTCAGAAGACATGTGGGGAGTTGTGTTTGGGTCACTATTTCTACACCTGCCCACCACTGGGATGGCACACTCCATGTCAGATGGCCACAGGAGAGCAGAAACTAATGTGCCTTCTGATGATTGATAGCCTACTCTCTCAAGATTGCCTTGTACACACACAGGCACACACGCACACACACACAAATGCACACATGCAGTCACATTCTCGCATGCATGCACATGCTCACAGATTCATGCACTCACACACAGACACACACACAGACACACACACAGACACACACACACACACACACACACACACACACATGTACTCTCATGCAAGAGGGAGGGCCTGAGCATAGCAGCTAAGTCAAGATACTAGATGGAATAGGAAGCCATAAATCAGGAATTTGATCCGGTTGGTCCCATCCTTCCTTGGGTCTGTACATGCTGGGAGTTGAGCAGTTTAGGGAACCTGCTAGACAAGGTCTACCATGTGGCTGACCCCATCTACAGGAGTATCCTCTGTGATCATGTAGTATGTTACTCTTGGGGAAGCTGGGCAAGGGCTGAGGGGGTTCTCTGTAGTGTTTTATCAATGTTCTTGAAGTCTAAAATTAGCCCCAAAGAGGCTAAAAGCTCACCAAACAACTGAAGACTGTCACCTCTCTCAGTGTCTGTGTCTCGCTGCCATTCTTTGAGCATCTCTTGCCCTTCATTTCTCCTTCCCCCTTTCTCTCTACCTCTGTCCCTTGTTTCTCCTTTCCACACAAATCTGTACCCTCCCCAGAGCTAACCTCCACATAAACATCCACTCTGTCAGCACATTCCGTGGACTAAAGGTCTCAAGGAGCCCCAAGTTCTAACCTCCATTTGGGGCCACTTTCCCAGCCCTGGGTCGCATCACCATGCCCTCTGCCTCACCATTACCTGATTCTTTTTGGTGGACCCTTCCCCCCAGGCGTGGATACAGTCAGCTCATTCTCCATCCGCCTGCAGCCCTGACTAGGCATGTCCCCCCATGAATGCCATCACTGCTTCTGAGTCATCTACTGAGAACAGCTCCACCAAACTTCATGTTAACTTGGTTACCATGCCCCTATCAGTGGCATGAAGACTTCAAGTGGATCCCTAAACAAAGTCCAACAGGTGCTTCTGCACATAGCACAAAGAATAGTGGTTTGGGCTATGTAGCAGGTGGTTTTAACCCAACAACCTAGAATCATTTGGCAAGAGCATCTTAATGAGGAATTATCTAGATCAGGTTGGCTTTGGGGCATGTCTATGGGGGGTTGTCTTACTTGTTAATTGATGTAGGAAGATTCAGCCCATCGTGGGTAGCACCATTCCCTAGGCAGGGGGTCCTGAACCATGTAAGAGAGGAAAAGCTAGTTGAGAGGAAACAAGCAAACAGTATGCATTTCTTCATTTCTCTCTGCTCCAGACTACAGATGTGCAAATTCCTGCCATCGAGGAATTCCCCAGAATGAGGGGCTGTAACATACAATTGTGAACAACTAAAAGAAACTCTTTCTCCCTCAAGTAGTTTATCGGGATATTTTATCACAGCAACAGAAATGACAGTAGACCAAGCCAGTGTGGTGACACACACCTATAATCCCACAACTTAGTAGGTAGAGATCAGGAATTTACGGTAATCTTAGGCTATATAGGGAGTTTGAGGCTAACCTGGCCCAAGTAAGATTACCAAAAACCAAACAAAATTAGCTGAGATGGGAGTCTCTTCTTGGACTGGGTATGAAGATAAGGCAAGGAAGAGGGAGTGGGCAGGTTTGCAAGCCAGTATCTGTAGGGTGTGACTTCTAAAGAAGAGAAGGGAGGGATTTCAAGCTATCTCAGTGGCTTTCAAGGTTTTGGTCACTGCTAAACGGGCTACAGGTGATGCCAGAGCCACATGCACCTTCCAATAAATCAACTGGAAAACTGAGCTTAGAGCAGGGCCCAGGACCTCAGGCTCTCATACTGGCACCTTGTCGGTCTCTCTCAGTTGTGGATGCTCACAACACCCTCTTTGGTCTGGTCCTTGGAAGGAGTTTAGCGGATACCTCTACAAGTCCACATACCTTCCAAAAAGTGCAATCCTAGCTTCATAGCTGCCCATTCCAGCCTCAACATTCTAGCTGCAACAGTAGCAAACACATTGTAACAGTGCCGACGTCCGGAGCCCCTGTACTGGGGAGGTGATCCCTTTACAAGAATCAGTCGTTGAGCTTGGTGGTGGGGGTGCACGCCTTTAATTCAAGTGCTCAGGAGGCAGAGGCGGGCTGATCTCTGTGAGTTCAAGGCCAGCTCAGTCTGCAGAGTGGGTTCTAGAACAGCCAGGGCTTCACAGAAAAACCCCGTCTTGAACAAACAAACAAATATCATTGGCTAATGACTACACGCAGAGGGTAGGAAATAAACTGTGCATTCCCAGGCACTTCCAATAACTTCTAGCAATTTGAGGCCTGTGGCCTCAAAGAGACCTGGGTACCGGCATTGGTAATATACACAGTGGGAGTCTGTGGGGATAAAGAAGGAGCACTGGCACACGAGCAGGGCAGAATGACATGCTACAAACTGCAGCTGTTGCAATATTAGATGAGGGGGCCAGGGAGAGCCTTCTTGAGAAGATGGTATTTGAGGAAGAACCTGCAGGAAGTACAGCAAGTGTGAGCACTTAGGCAGCTAGCCTTCATTTCTACCAGTGCCCCACAGCTAGCTAAGACTTTGTTTTAACTAGCAGAATGGATGGATGAGCCACGAGGGTGTTTTCCCCACCCCTCCCACAGGTGTGGATATGTGTGCAAATAGACTTGCTTGTTTGCATGCGCGCATGCAGAGGCCAGAGGACAGCTCCAAGAATCACTCCTCAGGTGCCATCTACCTTGTTTTTTGAGACAGGGTCTCATTGGCTTAGAGCTCCGTGAGTAGGCCACAATAACTAGCCAACAAGCCCCAGGGATCCATGTTTCTCCATCCATCTCCTCGGCACTGGGATTACAAGTCCACGATGCTTCCAGACCTGGCTTTTTAAATTCAGGGACTGGAGATCAAATGCAGGTCTTCACACTGTGGCAAGCGCCATGCCGGTTGAGCCTCCTCTCCAACTCTGCCTAGGAAGGAATCCAGGCCCCTGTTCCTAATCCCCAAATCCAGATGGAATGCTGTGGTCCATGGCACATGCCAACCAGAAGGTCCAATTACAGGCCTCCCCTGGCTTGACCACAGGGAGCCAGAAGAGAAATTACACATCGAGTCCTCCAGCATCCTAGTGAAGAAAACACTCCCAAGTGTTGGAGACTTGCAAACTTGCTGGGTGCGCGTGGGCTGCCTCAGGAGCAACAAATGAGCCTGTGCAGATGGTGCTGAGATAAACGGCCCCATCTTTTTACTGTAGCAGTACAATTGTAAATTTCTAGAGACATTTATTAGATGGCGTCTCCCTTCTGCGGGACTGTGCCCAGGCTGGCGCGTAGAGCCGCTGCTGCGAGCAAGGTGGAAAGCGGAGACCCAGCTCTAATGGCATGGTGGGCACCCGGATCTGGCTCATCCCTCTCCTTCCATGCTCGCTTCTGACAATTTATAGTTCAGTTTGATGTGTGAAGAGCCGTGTCTCTCCAGTAATATGTATTCTCTGTAAGTATTCCCTGCTGTGGCGGATCCTAAGAGAGCTCCATCAAATAATTATCTTCCCTTTTTATTTATCCTCCGTCTTTTCACTTGGTCTGCACCACTATAAAATATGCCCATGGTCTCTTCTGAGTAGAAAGCCTTTTTCATGATGGTAAAGTTTATTTATATACAGTATTAACTCTAAGCTCTATGGCCGTTCATCTCAGCACTTGCCCAGTTTGACAGAGCTCTGGGCCTAGGAGAGCTTCCTCCACCTCTCACTAGAATGGGGAGAGTTGGGGTCTTGGGGGTCACTGGCTTGTCCACAAGCCTCAGTAGCATGAAATAGCTGGCTCAGGAATTTGTTAGGCTTTTTCTCCATGATCCTGACCTTGAGAAAGTAGCTCCTACCCCAGTGCCGTGGTGACCATCACTAAGGCCCCCTTTGCCATGCTGCATTTCTGTCTCCCTTAATCCAATTTCTGCTTTCCAGAATCTATAGACACTGAAGGTCCTCAGTAGGAGAGAGACCACAGGACCAGGGTTAAGGTTTCATCCCTGATGCTCGGTGACCTACCTGACCCAGTGTCCTCTGGTGCCTTCACACCCTGTGGCATCTCTAACTAGACTGATTGTACCCTGTGAACAGGCACTATTTCTTCTGCCTTCTTGATTTTGCCCAAAGCGCTTGGCATGGGGCTGGGTGTCTAGCTCATATCAAATTGTAAGTAGTTATTGTCTGGACTCACTTCCAGGGCATCATGGTCTATTTCGGATCTTCATCTTAGCTCCTTTACATCCATGGTAAGTTATTCATTTGATACACAGATCTATCATTTCCGTGGCATTCTCTCCAGCCAGATGACAAGATCCTGAAGTATCTCACAATCTTGAGACCTCTCCAGGGTCCGCCTGTCCCCATCGCATTCAGTGTATGGCCCTGGGTCCTGGGCTCTTTCTGGTTCCTATTTATCTTCTACATACTTAAATGGTACAACCAGAGAGAAGAAAACACAAAATACTACAGAGAAAGAACATATTTGATGTTCTTTGGTGTCTAGACTATTCTGACTTTGCTCTTCTGAGAATTGTAAGACATTTTTTGCCCTTCATGCTCCTCATGAATAAATGAAGAAAACTGGTCAGGCACAGCAGCACACTCCTTTATTCCCAGCAGTTGGGGAGCAGAAACAGGTGGATCTCTGTGAATTTGAGGCCAGCCTGTTGTACATACTGGGCTCCAGACTAGCCAGGGATTCACAATGAGATCCTGTCTTAAAAGTGATGGTGGTGGTGGTGATGATAGAATAGCTTACAGGGCTTCAAAAACCAAAGATGTAAAGGTCACCCAGTCTCACTGCCCAGATGCCCTGTGGAGGTGGTAACAAGCAGAACCCTGGGGCTCTCTGAGCAGCCAAGTCCATGAGCTACAGACAAATGAGAGGCCCTGTCCCCCTCTAAAATAACAGAGTGGATAACTCTTGAGGAGGGACACTTGAGGTTGACCCCTCTCTGTCTCTGTGTCTCTGTCTCTGTCTCTGTCTCTCTCTCTCTCTCTCACACACACACACACACACCTGTACATACACAAAGAGAAAGAAAGCACAGAAAGGGAATTTAACCAATATGTACATTAGGGAAAGGAAAAGATAAAAGGGCCCTGTGACCTCCACATTTATTCTGGGATACTGACATGATCTTTAGGTTGAGACGAAGAATTGGGGCAGGAAGCAAGAAATATACATAATTAAGCTATCAAGCTCAAGTGTGGTTGGCCATTGTTTCAAGTCCAATTTTTGCAAGGTGACCTGAAGGAGAACCTATTGTTGAGTAGATAAACTAGCTCCCAGGGGGTGATTATGCCCCACTTCGGGGTACAGCCTAGTGCCACTGACCATTGTCTTTGTCTGGGGAACAGCATGTCCTGAGATGCTGTGCTGTTGCTGGAATCCAGGACATCTGCAGGTTTAGGACAATGACTAAGACCTATCTGGAATAGGACATTGTAAGAGCTGGTGACAAGATGTCTCAGTTACTCTTTGTGCTTTCAGCCTTGAAGGGGAAAGAGACAAGCGAGGTGTTGCAGATTTGAGACAGAGCTCCCTTGAGAGACTAACACGAAGGCAGAGGCGCCAGGGTCCCTCCTGCTTGAATGGCGTTGGTGGCCAAGTGAGAGGACAGTGCTCCGTAGCAAAAGCATGCTCTAGATGGTGCTCTAGATTCGTCAAGATTAGTTGGACCGTGGGAACCTATGGACCTCCGTCCTCCTCTCTTTCCCTCATAGACAGTGCCTTCATTAGGGTTGCATTAGTCTCAGGAATGGGAGAATCTTTGAAGTCTCAGCTGAGACAAAATAGAAAGTCTGAGAAAGAAGGGGGCATGAGAAGGGAAGGGGCCCTTCAATATAGAATCTGGCTGGTCTTTCTCTTTTACAGTTATTTATTTATTTAATTTGGTTGATTGAAACTTTTACTCTTCTGAAGAGTAAAGAATTTCCTCAAAACTAAAAACAAAACAAAACAAAACAAAAATACCCTATGGGAATTGCCAACATGGAGACAATGTCCCTTTTTAGTAGAGATGTTAAAAAATAACAGTGAGCCATGCTTCGGGCCTAAGTATGTATGATCAAATATGGCCTTTCTCCTTCCCTAGCTGCACATTTCCCAGGACTCTCACAAGGAACTCCATTGACAGTGGGAGATATGTCCTAAGCCTCTGGCGCAGTGGTTCTCAACCAGTGGGCCACAACCTCTTGGGCAAACATCTATCTCCAAAAATATTTATATTGCAATTCATAACAGCAGCAAAATTGTAGTTATGAAGCTGCAATGAAAATGAAAATAACTTTATGGTTGGGGCCACCACAACATGAAGAGCTGTATTAAAGGTCGCAGCATCAGGGAGGTTGAGAGCCACGGCTCTAGGGCAAAGGCAAAGACTGAGCCATGGTTTGTCAGATTGTGAGCCTTTCCAAGCTACCCCAGAACCACCCTATCATCCCACTTACCAAAAGAAGTGGGGGCAGGTTATTTCCTAGTGTGGTTATTTGAATGAGAAATGTCCCCAACAGGTTCACATATTTGAACACTGGTCCCTGGTTGGTGGACCTGTTTGAGGAGGTCATAGAACCTTTAGAAGGTGGAGTCTTGGTGGAGGAAGTCCATCACTAGTGAAGGACTTTGAGAGTTTATAGCCTTGCTCCACTTCCGGTTTGTTCTCTGCTTCATGCTGCAGTTGAAGGTGTGAACTCTTGGTTTCCTGTTTTAGCTGGCTACAAACATGTCCTTCCACCATTGCGAATTCTCCCACTGGAACCATAAGTCAAAAATAACTTCCTCCTCCTCCTCCTTCTTCTATAAGCTGATTCTAGTCATGATATTTTATCATGTAACAAAAAGGTAGCTAATGCACCTATCAACCTTTTGGTATGTGACTTCAGAAGCCATACTTCTAGAGTCACACATATGGCTCTTGGTAAGAAACTTAAGTGTCACTCTCTGGAGATGCCTATACCTGCACTTGGTGTGAGCTATCCTTTTCTAAACATCTCTCTCTTAATGCTCATGTTTAAATCAATAGTGAACTTTCTTCTTAAACTCCAGTTCTGCAGATGGGGCGGAGTGGCGCACGCCTTTAAACCCAGCGCTTAGGAGGCAGAAGCAGGCAGATCTCTGAGTTTGAGGCTAACCTGGTCTACAGAGCGAGTTCTAAGACAGCCCCCGCCCCCCAAAAAACCAACTCCAACTTTGCATCATACTGACTTGAACTTTGTCCTGAAGTTCCTTGCAGCACACTCAAGAATCCTAGCTTTGTCTGAGGAAGGGTTTCTGAGAAGAATTTGTTGGGCTCTGTTTCCTCCAGTCTCCACCCCTCTGCAGATGACAAGCTTCCCCCCATCTCTGGGCTTCAGCGACAGGTCTTAGAAAGAAAGCCCTTGGTAGCTTTGCTTCAGGCCCACAGCAGTGGCTGAGTACACAGACTTGAGACAAGCTCAGGTCAGCAATGATGATCTGGTACCAACAGTGAGGCTGGGGCTGGGGGATACTGTTCCCTTCATGCCCAGCAGAGCTTTGTGACCTATTTTTCCCACACTGCCTGGAGAACCTGCCATCTCCCTTGCCTGCCTGGTATTGAACTGATATAGGTTCCTCCCTGCTCCTTTCATGTCTGCTTCACTCCTTGCTATTGGATGGCTGCTAAAATCGGACCCTCCACCTAACCTCAGCAACTACGCCTCTTCCCCCATTCACCCTGAGCCTCGTACTTCGTTGTGAATGTGTACTGAGCTTCCTAGCAACAAAGCTTCCTATTTCAGAGGGGGATTTTGAGACAAGGTCTCTCTATTACATAGACCTATCAGTCCTGGAACTTGCCACGTAGCTCAGACTAGCCTTAAACTCATAGAGATCTGCCTGCCTCTGTCTCCTGTATGCCAAGATTAAAAGCATGTACCACCATGCCCTGCTTTGTCCAAGGTTCTGAGGATTCTGTCCTAGAAATTCTACTGCTGGGCTTCCAGACCCTAGCAAGGAGCTCTGTCTTTATCCACTGAGGAAGCTAAACACACCTTAATCTCCAGCAGGAGTGGGGCTTCACCCTAGCTTCTGGAAAGGAGCCCTGTGACCACAGATTTCAGGATCTCACTTTGCTGGACCAGACCCTTCTACACCTGCCTCTCCCAGCTCACTGGTTTCAGTGACCTTACTGACTTCCTTTCTGTACACTTCTGCCTTGACAGGCTTCCCCAGACTCAGCTTTCTCCGCATCTTCTGGACTTGTGTGAAGATGACGTCTCACACCCACACTTGCCCTCTCTCATCCCCCTCTGCATGCAGGGAAGTTTAGCACAGGGCTATCCCTGAAAGCTGCTCTTGTTTTGGGCTGAAGGTTGAACCTGGGGACTCACCCATGGATGTCAGGCAAATGCTCTTCCACTGATCTTTGTATCCAGCCAGGGTGATCTCCTGCAAAAGACATTTCTGAACTAGGCCTGATGACATGGGCTACTTGAGAGGCCAAGACAATAGCAATACAAATTCAGGCGTAACGGAACTATAGAGTGAGTTGAAGGCCAATCTGTGCAACTTAGACCCTGTTTCAAAACAAAACCTTAATGTGTGTGTGTGTGTGTGTGTGTGTGTGTGTGTGTGTGTGTGTGTGTGTGTGTTGGTAATATAGCTCAGTAGTAGAGTGCTTGTGTAGAAAGCAAGAGCTCCTAGATTTCATTCCTGAGGCCAGGAGAAGGAGGAACAGAAGGAGGAGGAAGATGAGGAAGAAAAACATTTCTAAGCTCTCCAAGGTACAAGGCTGAGGCACCACCATACAACACCATCTTGCAGAGGAGAGGCACACGGAGATCCAAGATCCCCAGTCCTGAAGCTTCTTTTCCTCTCTGAGTCACACCCTGCTCTGTGTGATCCCAGGAACCTCCTTTTCTGCTGTTGACCTTTTCCCTCCACTTCCACAGGGATGGAAAGTGAACAGGGTGTGTTGCAAACCCCAAAACTGAGCTAGTATGAGAGACATTTCCCTAGTTCCTTTCTCTCTGGCAGCAGTGAGCTCTGCTCTCTCAGGGACTCTTGGAGATGCCTGGAAAGTTCAGTAGCAGCTGCGCAGCATTTACGTCTTACACAAAGCAAGGTTACAACATGATCTTCTCTAGTTAATAACCTTGACTTATGGAATAATAGCAGGGATGGCTCTGTTCTTTTCCTGCAAGGGATTCTGACTGCATAGGAGTGGTGAGTGAGCACAGACCCCCTTTTCAGGACCCCATGTCTTCTTGTCCCATAATGCAGAATTAGAGAGGTCCAGAGGGCTATGAAGGTGATCAAATTGCCTCTTACCCTGCCCCTACTTCCACTCTCAGCTTAATAAACTGCTCTGACCATGGCACACCTTTCCTGACTTTGCCTCTTGGACCAGAGCCACAAATAGCAGAGGCTGCAGTTCCGATGCCTCTCCACTCCAGGAGTGTTCCTGGCAAGGGTTAACTGTGTGTATAAAATTGATTGCGATTTTAGTAATTCGGTATAATCACAGTCTACCAGCAGGTTGCTTTTCCAGCAGGAGGGTTTGGAATTATTTTCTGGAGTTTGCAATATAGAACTTAAATTAAGCCTCAGAAGTCAGGGGAGCTCGGCAGCATCCCTAATGCGGTGCTAAATTCTCAGCAGCACAGTCTCTGTGTTAAAGCCTTCACTGGCAATTAGGTTCATTAACTATCACAATACCTTATTTATTACTCTCCGTGCCATATGGTTTCCCAGCTAAAGAATGGCGCCCGTTCTCCTCCAGACCATTTGGCATCATAAAAATGTTAACAAATAATATTATGGCTCTCGGGGGCACAAGGCCTTGCTGGGTTCTGGGTCTGAGCGGCAGGAGAGAATATGAAAACATTTTTCTTCTATAGTAAAATAAAAACTTCCTCGAGACAGAAGTATTCAGAGAGTATCTCATTGCATAACGTAAACCACAGTTTTATTTACCCTCATAATGGTTATGTCGATATTTGCATCAGTTGGGTCTTTTACTCATCTTCCTCCCCGCTCTTTTTTGGGCTGTTTTCCCTTCTATCTTTGCCCACTCCTGCTTCTTGACTTCTGTGGTAAGAGAGAAACTACAGGCGGACCCACCCCAGGCTTGTGGGGTGAGCTGTTGATGAGCCAAGAGCTGCTCTGGGGTCGATTGCAGTGTGCCCGCTGTACCAGCCAGCTTTCCATCACTCTAACAAAGTACCTGAGAGCATCATTTTAGGGAAAGAAAAGGGCAGACTGATACCACAGGGTTGCGATTCCTGTTGCTTTCAGGATGCGATGATGTGCCGCATTGTAGTGGGAGCACCTGGCAGAGCAAAGCAGCCAATAAGCAAACGAGAGGATGAACCAGGAGCCATGGTCTCCCAACAGGCTTCAAAGATATGCTTCTGATAACTTCTTTTCTCCCATGGGGTCTCATTTCTCAAACATTCTCCCATCCGTCAGTAGCACCATTTGGGACCGGTCCTTTAACACGCGGACCTTAGAAGGACATATAAAACCCAAACTTCAGGCAGCCTCAGTTGTGTGTTCTGCTCATCACATCTCAGGGCTCTGTTTCCTGCTCCTTCTTCTGCTAGTGTGTCAGTGAAAATGGGGAGTGTTGCATGAGCCCAGGCTGCCCACGTCTGAACACGTGTGTTTGCTCACCCAGACTGGGTAGCCGCCACTGTGGAGCAGAGATTGAAGAGAAGAGGTATAAGGAACAGGGAGAAAAGACACCAGGAGGGTGGGGGAGAGGCATCTCGAATCACCCATTTGAGAAAGTCACCCAGAGAGGACATTGCTTACTTCTTTTTCCCAGACGTTGGAATGAGAGACCTTTGTCTTAGAGCTACAGTGAAGGAACACACAGAATCTGTTCTTCAGTGAGCAGTTTCTGGTGCCGTGAGGCACTCCTGCTATGGTTTGAATGTGAACTGTCTTCCATTGGCTCATGGGTGTTAGCATCTTGTCTCACTGTTTGGAGGAAGAAGTGAGTAGTTGGGTGGAATGGGGCTTGAGGATTATCACCTTACCCAACTTCCAGCCTCAGCGTCTGGTCCCTGACATCAGATACAGCATAAGCAGCCTCTTCATGCTTCTGCTGCCCCAGGCTGGAGCTGCGTACGCACTAAGCCTTCCCTAATATGATGAAACAACACCATCCCCAAGCAGTGTGCCCAAAGAAACCTTTCCTCTAACAACCTCTTTGGTCTGGCTGTGAAACCCTCTTTTGGGAAGCAGCACAATGCAATGGTTAACATTGTAACTTAAGGCAAGAGTCTGTCTACTGTAACCATTTAGTTGGATAACTTGTCTGTGGCTGGGTGTTTCTGTCTGTAAAATGAGAATAATAATGACAACACCCATTGCCGTATGGTTGGTCCAAATAACTGAATTAGACTCTTTAGGGATCTAGGACAGTAGCTCACACAAAGCAGGTACGATACAGAGAAGAATTATGTTGACAGAGGTACTATTGGGCTACCTTTTTCTTAGCCTTCAAGGTTCCTTTAATCTCCACTATTATTGAGATTTAGGAAGTCATTAAAGACCCGTGTGCTAAGAACCTGGCTCCTAACCATTAATGCAAAGATATGCCATTTTTAAGGTATGTGGCCTAGTGGAAGGGAGCTGGGTCATTTGGGTATGTCCTTGAAAAGGACATTGAGATCCTGGCACCCTTCACTATTTTGCTTCCAGGTTGTCATGAGGTGAATGATTTACTCTGCTGTGTGCTTCTTCTGTGATACACTCCCTCATAACAAGCCACGGGCAAACGTCTACAGGACTGAGCTAAAGCAAACCTCCCCTCTTTAAGTCGAACACACCAGGTGTTTGTTCCTAGTGAAAACCGGACGAGCACAGCTCCTCTGGGGCATTTAGAAGATACTCATCCCAACTCCCCAGCATGCCTTTCCAACCCGAGTCTGGTTCTGATGCTAAGCTGTATGAGCCAGGTAGTGGCAGGAGACATTTGTTCCCATTCCCATGTCATTTCCTCTATGTGCCGTGCGTGTATCCCCTAAGTTCTCAAACTGCAGTGAGTTCCCCTGCCCCAAAACTGTGGTGACACAGGGTGATAGAGACCTGCTGGGAATCAGAATCAAAACACTGAACTGGAGGACACCTTAGAGGTGATCCAAGGAGGTGATGGGGCTATAATCAAACATCTATGACAGGGTGGAAGGGCGTCCCTGTTAAATTCCTTCCTCCCCAGCTCCACTCAGTAGAACCAGTGCTGTGAAGAAAAACTCAAGCTGAATCTGATAAATGTCAGAAAAGCTGGGTCCCGCTGTTGGAACTGAGCTGGCCCGGGCCCTTAACCAGCTCCATGGTCCTTAGAAAAAAGAACAAGTTTTGGCAAAGGAAAGCCTGTCCCTAAGCTGGGCCTGGTGATATAGGCCGGAAACACCAGCAGCTCGGAAGGCTGTGGAAGGAGGATGATGAGTTCAAGGCCAGTCTGGACTAAGAAGGAATTCAAGGCCAGCCTGGCAACAGTTTGAAACCCTGATTCAAAACAATACAAGTTAATTATTATTTTAACCTGGTCCTTCTCAGGAGAATCTGTCACAATGTGAGGTGCAGGGATGGACCGCTCTACCGTTAGCCCAGAGACTCCTCAGATCCCTTCTTTCTTTCCAAACTGCCTCCCTCCCTTCCTGTTCTTTTCCTTCCATGATTCCAGATGATCACTGTGTTTCTTCTGTTTTTCCCAAGAGTAGAAAAGTCTCTTAGAAGGATTGCAGGCATTCACCACCATACCTGACTTTTCCTGCTTTATTTTCATTGGACAGTCCCTCTAAATTTTTATAAAAGATTTGTTTTATGTGTACGATTTTTCTGTACTTCATGTCTGTGCATCACCTGTGTGAACCACCTGTGTGCAGTGCCTGTGTGCACCACCTGTGTGAAGTGCCTGTGTGCAGGGCTTGTGGAGACCAGAAAAGGATGTTGGATCCTCTGGAACTGGCTTACCCATGGTGAGCCACATGGGTCCTCTAGAAGGGCATCATGTGATCTTAACCACTAAGATATCCCTCCAGTAGACTAGACACCTTTTTTTTTTTTTTGAGACAGGGTCTTACTATGGAGCCCTGGGAACTCACAGAAGTCTGCCTCTGCCTCCTAAATGCTGAGATTAAAGGTATGTACCATGTGCCACCTGACTAGGCTATTTTTAGCTTCTGGTTTTGTTTGGTGTGTGTGTGTGTGTGTGTGTGTGTGTGTGTGTGTGTATACATCAGGTGCTTTCTTCCACCACTTTCTGACTTGGTCTCTTGAGACAGTGTCTCTTACCAAATCTGGACCCTCACTGAGGCTTTTCAGCCATTATCTCATAGGGAGCGGCACTATTAGGAGGTATGACTTTGTCAGAGTGGGTATGGCCTTGTTGGAGGAAGTGTGTCACTGTGGGGGCAGGATTTGAGGTTTCCTATGCTCAAGATACCACTCAGTGTCTCAGTTGACTTCCTGTTGCCTGCAAAGTATAGAACTCTCAGCTACTTCTCCAGCACCATGTCTGCCTGCATGCATCATGCTCCCTACAAAGAGGATGATGGACTGAACCTCTGAGACTGTAAACAAGCTCCCACAATTAAACGTTTTCTTGATAAGAGGCACCGTGGTGGTGGTGTCTTTTCACAGCAATAGGAACCCCCACTAAGACAGTCCTCATGGTTGGTTACTCAGCAAGAGTTCTTTCCTACTGAGCCATCTCCACAGCCCGCCCTTTTTTTTTTAAAGATTTATTTATTAATTATGTATACAGCATTCTACTTGAATGTGTCCCTGCAGGCCAGAAGAGGGCACCAGATCTTATTACAGATAGTTGTGAGCCATCATGCGGTTGCTGGGAATTGAACTCAGAACCTCTGGAAGAACAGTCAGTGCTCTTAACCTCTGAGCCATCTCTCCAGCCCCCGCCCTTTTTTTTTTAAAGGATCCTCCTTAATGATTTCCAAAGTTGCGGCCCCAGGTTGCACTCCCATCTGCAGGATTTCAGGGTTTTCTCCCCATGTCCTCACCAGCGTTTGTT
The DNA here is from genome assembly GCA_004026605.1 of Ondatra zibethicus. Taxonomy (NCBI): domain Eukaryota; kingdom Metazoa; phylum Chordata; class Mammalia; order Rodentia; family Cricetidae; genus Ondatra; species Ondatra zibethicus. Next base: position 89,259 of record PVIU01002889.1, read on the forward strand.
AACATTTCATTCATTGCTGATTTAGTAGAGATTACTAGACAATACATATTAAAATCTCAAAACATCACCCACAGCATGCAGTAAATAAATGCTAGCTCTAACATCATTAATGGTTCTCTGCCATGAGCCAGCCTCCAACATCTACTACATCATATGCCTTCTACACATTATCTTTCTTGGATTTCACAGCATCTCCTAGGCAGCCATTCCCTTCTCTCTGTTAGAGAAGGAGACAGTAGACGAGTTAGAGAGCACTAAGCCCATGTGCTTGCTCTAACACCCAGTTCATCTGCTCCCTGAAAGGACAGGCGAGGAGAGTCCAACATTCCACTTCCTGGGACCTCTAAGAGTGCTAAAGTACTATGACAGATGGTTCCATCCTGGGAGTCCCACTGTCCCCAAATGTCACCCTAGCCCAGCACCCACACTATTTGTGGACGAGAATATCAGGCCACTGAGCCGTGGGGGCAGGGTCTCACCAGCCTAGCAGGAGGAAGGGCAGCTTGGGATGGGAAGAATGATCAGAAGGGAGTACACCCTGCTGGCTCTTCTCCTTCCAACCCATTTCATCCAGAGTGCTGTGGCTGCCAGGCAGCTGGTGTGCCATGTAGCCTTGGGTCTACAGCTCCACACCAGACTTCTGTCCCTATGGCTGCTGCCAAAGCTGATGGAGAAAGCTGTCATGGGTCATGCATGCCTCTGTGTATGTGTGTGTGTATGTGTGGTGTGTGTGTATGTTGTGGTGTGTGAGTGCACACGTGTGTGTGCATGCATGAGGCCAAAGGTCAAAGTGTTTTTTCTCAGATGTCCACCTTGTTTTTGGAGGCAGAGTCTCTCATGGATCTGGAACTCGCCAACTAAGCTTGGCTGGCGAGCCAGTGAGACCCGGGATCCTCCTGTCTCTCCCTCCCCTGTATTGGGGTAACAAAGCCATGTAATCATGCTCTTTCAGTTTCGCGGCTTCCGGGTTCTGAGTTCGAACTCGGGTCCTCATGCTCGCACAGCAGGCATTTAACTGGCCAAGCAACTCCTCCAGCTCTTGTTCTTTCCTTTCAATCCAGACTTTTCTCCTCTTGAGATGGCACCAGGGCGAGAGAGTAGGAAGAACTTCACAACAGCAAAAGGTGTAAACCACATAACTCGCCAAGGCGACTGCCGTCTTTTTCCTTTTGTCTTGTTTTGTCTTATATTTTGAAACAAGATCTTGCCATATAGCTGGGCTGACCTTGAACTCGATGTGTAACCCATGCTAGCTTCAGTCTGCCTTGACCTCTCAAATACTAGGATTGCCCATGGGTACCACTTTCCCCTCTAAGCACTAAGGCTGAGCTTCATCCTCTTTAGATGTTAAGGACAGAAGAGATACTGATTGGACCTTTTGCTCCCTGCATCTGTGCCGGGAGTTCTCCCCTCCTTCACCCTAAGCAGTCTGCAGCGAAGCTCACTGTCCCACCAGGAGGCAGACACCAGCCCCCAAACAGCTGTCAGCCAGGCACAAAAACCACATTGCTGATCAGACAATCCACTCAGAGACCCACTAATTCAAGGAGACATGGCCCTCTGAGGGTTGGTGGTATTGCAAGGAGGTTTTGACTTAATAAATGCTTGGATTGTGGTAGTATTCAAAACTTTCAGGTAATTCTGAAGTGGACACCAAGACAGAGAATCGTGTCCTGTTCAGTTCTGTCTTATGGCCACTAGAGGTCAGCAGGGCTTGGCAGAAGGGGCTGCAGGTGGCCTTGCAGAACACTACGGGCTCCCTGGAGCTGACCACACAGCCAGCCTCTCCCTGTCTAGCCTCCAGCAGGCGCGAGTCAGGCGCTCCACTCTGGGCGGAGGGGGGCTGGGAACACCGCAAGGGGGCGAAGGTGGCCTGCTGACAGGATTAAGGCCTGTGAGCTACAGAAAATCAACCTCACTTTAAAGCTTTTCTGGTTAAAAGCTCGCGGTCCTGACCTCCTCTCTGCACCGGGGTTGTGTGTGAGACCTAGTTGTTCCAGGACTCTGTGCACAGCGTCAACCGGGGCAGTGAATCTGCGTGCAGGGGCATGCCGAGGAGCCCAATGAACAGAGAGGTTGCCCATAGGGCGAGCCAGTATCTGCACTCCGAAGGCTGTTTATCTTGACTCACTGCTGTTTTGCTGCAGGAGAGAAGCACAGAAAGTTCCTTTACCCTGGCTCCGAGGTCCCACCTCCGGTCTCACCCAGCCCAGGCTTCACATGAGCGGGGGAAGCAGACCAGGGGCCGAGTTTTCGTTCACCCATCTCCAAGAATATTCAGAGCAGGGAGAGCAGGGGCTTCTCCATCTGGCTGCTTAGGAGGGATGAAAGGAAAGCTGCAAATGTCGGACCTTAGAATTCAGACCTGGGAAGGTGCCCGCTAATTCTTGGTCCTCTTCCCCAGAATGGCGACTGGAGAGCCTGGCTGGCCATGGTGTATGTATGCACTGACTGCTCCCTTTCTGTGGGACCGATAGGCCCCTTAACCCCAAGGCTGCTTCGTAGTGGAATGGGTTACTGTACAGAAAACACTGATCAAACCAAAGTGTTTGATGTTGTCAATCTTGTTTCAATAACTCACACAATATTTAAAATCAATCCAAAGAGAAATTTTCTAGCTCTTTCACTATCTAGTCCCCAAATCCCCATTCCTAACCTGGAAAATGTTTGGGGGATATTTGTTAAAAGGCTCCCCAAGTTCCTTTCTTTGTAATCACCAAACAGTAACGGTCTTATAAAGTATGTGTGACTATATGTCTCTGTGTATGTGTGTATATATGTATGTGTGTGCCTATGTCTGTCTGTATGTGTGTGTGTGCCTGTGTGTATGTTACTCTGTATATGTGTATCTGTGTGTGTATGTATGTGTATGCGTGTTTGTACATTTGTATGTGTGTGTGTATTGTTGAGGTTGTTATGTGGAATATAGTGCTATAAGAAGTCAGAAGAAGGACACTGGATCTCCTAGAGCTGGAGTTACAGTCAGTTGGGAGCTGCCATGTGGATGCTGGGACCCAAACTTGAGTCCTTTGGAAGAACAGTACATGCTCTCAACCACTCTCCAGTCACTGAGTGTTATAAGACTCAGGTTGAAGAAGGGATATGTGTGGAGCCTGTGCATATTTTGGCAAAGTGGAAAGGGTGAGCAGATCCTGTTCCCAAACCTTCCCAACCCCATGTTGTCACCTTCCCAATGTCCTCAACAGAAGCATGAAGGAATGTACCAGGACTAGAGACATACATCTACCTGCTGCCAGTTTTCCTGCGTGCAAGATGGGGTGGCGTCTTTGGTCCTGCCTGATTCCAAAGCAGATGTGAGGGTCACTTTTCAGCACCCTTTTTTCTTAGTTGTTTTTCTGACAGTGTGTCCAAAGAGCCTGGATTGTGAAGGATGACAGTCCCTCAAAATAGAAACTTCCAATCAAACTAAGGAAACGTCCCAGTGCTTTTATACATGCTTTCTGGTTTCTGTCCTAGCCCAGGTCACACTAGGTGTGGCGGCTTGAATGAGAAATGTCTCTCTGTAAGCACATGCGTTTGAACACTGGGACCCAGCTGGTGGCGTTCTTGGGGGAGCCAGAGACTTGTGGGAGGAAGAGCTTCGAGAGGGAGAACTATGAGAGGTTTGTCTCTCTCCAGTTCCGGTTCACTTGTGCTGCTTCCTTCATGCAGGTGGACATGTGATCTTCTAGCTTCCTGTCCCTGCCACTTGCTGCCTCCCCACCATGATGGAGTCTCCCTCTGGAAACCCAAGCCAAAGCAAACCTTCTCTTCCATGTGCTGCTTTGGGTCATGGTATTTTATTATAGCAAGTAACTAATAGGTGGGGTTTCTGACCTCAAAGCCTCTTTCTGGATGCTAGCAGAACACTTTATATCCCTTGCTTCATGCGGCTTTTCTGTTTTATAAAGTCAAGGGGGGGTGCTCTCTGTTTGGCTTTTGTAACAAACACTTGATAACAGAATCTTACCAAGAGGAAGTGGCTTGTGTTAGATCGCCAGTTAGGGCCATGACACTTGGGAGGCAGAGGCAGTCAGAGCTCTGTGAGTTTAAGGCCAACCTGGTCCACTCAAGGAGACCATGCCCTTTAGTTTTATTTTTCAAGTGTGTGACCTTGAGCTGATTTCCCCTTTGGAAATAGATGTGATACTGTTTCTGCTGCGCTGACATTAAAGACAATAGCAAAAAGGCATGATTTATGTGTGGACACAATTTAGATGTTGGGAAGTTGGTCAGTTCTATAGGTGGTACACACCCTGCTGTGATTTGGATCTTTTGAGTGTGTGTGTGTGTGTGTGATATTTTTAGTCCCAGCATTTGAGAGGTAGAGGCAGGAGGATCTCTGTGCATTCGAGGCCTACCTGATCTACATAATGAGTTCCAGACCACCTATGACATAGTGAGACCTCATCTAAATAAATAAATAAATCAAAAGGGTAGGGGTGGGGTTTAGTGGAAGGAAGCTAAATAACTGAGCAGGGAACGGGGACACTTTCAAAGGGGATATAGGGGTGCTGTTCTTTCTTCTGTCTCTTCCTGATCACAATGATACGGGAATGCTTGCACCATGCACAGTCCTTCCCATGATGCTCTGTGTCACCACAGGCCCAAAGGGACCTAGGCAAGTGACTGTGGATGGAAACCTCTGAAACACATCACAGTGTGGTAACTCTACCATCAAAGGTCTACTTTTTGGTTCCCAATGACTTCTCCCCCCCGAGGCTACTCATGTGGGGAGGTAATTCAGCTCTCCACATCTTTTTTGTTTTTGGTTTTGTTTCCAGTGCACAAGGTTGAACCCAAGACCTTGTGAGTGTTAGGCAAGACCTTCCACCGAGTCCCAGCCCTAGCCCTTGTTTTTGCATTGTTGTTTACACATGTGTGTAAGTGTGTGGCAGTGGGAATTAAGCCCAAGGTTTCCTACATGCTATGCAAGCATTTTCTACGAAGCCATTGCCTCTACTCCTGTCCTTCATTTTTTCTTTCTTTTTTTTTTTTTTTGAGACAAGGGCTACCCTGCCTAGCCTTGAATTCATAATCTTCCTACTTCAGCCCCCTTAAATGCTGAGATTCTAGGTCCTCATCACTAGGTCTGGATTCTGGGTCTCCTGTTATGGATGATAATCCCATCTGGAAAGCTCTGCCCTCATACCTTCCAATGGCCCCATCTCTGGATACCCAATCACATTGGTGGTTAGGTTTCAGCCTTATCAATTCTGTAACGCAAACATTTGTTTTTATAGCAGATGTCCTCTTTAACATGTGCATCCAGTCATTGCCCAATCTTTCAGCATCTGTCTTACATGAACTAGGCCCTGGGTGAGATCCCTAACACTGCATAAACCAGATGTGGTCAAGTAAGTTTGTAAGCCCAGCACTGGAGAGAGAGAGGGGTGGGGATAGGAGAATCAGAAGTTTAGATCATCCTTGGCTGCATAGTAAGTTCAAAACCAGCCTGGACTGCAGGAAACCTTGCTTTAAAAAAAAGGAGGAGGGAGGAGTAGGGAGAAGGGAGGAAGGGAAGAAGGAAGGAGGGAAAGGAAAGAGGAGGGAGGGAGGAAGAGGTAAAAGTCAGAGAATAGTTGCTGTGGTTGGTGAGGCCTGACATAAACTTTTTCCCAAGAATGAAGACTGGAGCTCCTCAGGGACACCAGCTCAAAATGTCAGCTTGACTTTGACGTCATTGTCAAGATCACACAAGGAAGGCAGAAAAGTTAAACACAAGGGAAGAAAGAAAATCAATAGTTGGCAACTTCGACAAAAATGTGGAGTGGAGGAGTGCCTCCCCAAAGACTGTGACTGTGTGTGACACCTGCAAGCCAGTCCCAACACCCTGACCCTGGAGGCTTGGCCGGAATGCCAAAAGTGTAGGAATGATCCCAGAGCCCCAGGCAGATGGGAAAGCCTCGGGACACTTGAGAACCTGGTTCCATCTCATGACCAACAGCTAGAACCCACACTGTCACAGGAACATAGAAACGAGAGCTCAAAGGTTGATTGACTCTGTTCCGGATTGTAGAGTCAGCACTGCAGACCATTGCTGGAGACTACATCCCACCCGCTTCGGAGCAGGGAAAGTGGGGTTTAGCCCTGGGAGGCCCTAGTTAAGGGCTTGTTAGGGACAGTAGCCCTGTGCGTAACAATGGTGTTCAGACATAACTACTCCTTTGGTCTCTAATGGTGACTAGGGTTTGGATAAGGTTTGTTCTGATTTTGAGACAAATTAGGGAGAAGAGCAGCCCAAGGAAGGATGGAGAGTTATGGTGATTTGAATGAGAAATGTCCTCCATAGGCCCATGTATCTGAGCACTTGGTCTACAGTTGGTGGCTCTGCTAGGAGAGGTTATGGAACATTTAGAGGAGGAGCCTTGCTGGGGGAAACACCTCACTGGGGATGAACTTTGAGCATGTAGAGTCTCCCCCACTTCCTGCTCTTTCTTTTTGCTTCCTGTGTGTGGTTGAAAATACGATTAGCCAGCTTCCTGTTCCTGTCACCATGATTTCCCTATCTGTGCTATATGACTTCTCTGCCATGATGGACTCTGTCGCTCTAAAACCATAAGCCAGAATAAACCCTTTTATTTTTAAAGTTGATTTCCATCCGGGTATTTTATCACAGTAATGACGAAAAGTAACTAATATACTAGATTACCAGAGTCTTGGCCAGATAGATAAAAATTCAAGGTACATACATGTGGATTTTCCAAAGCTAAAGAGGACAGGGACCCTCTCATGTCTGACTGTGTGAATGTCTAGTGGATCTGAAGATGGATGCATGGAGGTTTACACACAAGGACTTGGCTTTCCTCACTTCTCCTAACTACATAGCCCATCCTCCTCCTCCTCCTCAGCACTCAGGAGGCTTCCTGTTTTGGGAAGTCCGATAGGCCGCAGAAACCCTCAACGTCTTTGTAGCTCTCCAAGGTTCAGTCTCCTCCTCCCATCCACTAGGACTTCTGGTGGGACTGTGAGCTGGGTGCAATAACCTTGGAGTATGAGGCTGTAGGAGAAATGATTTAAGTTCAGATAAAAGGGTGGCATGACAGTGCCAGGGTGCTTAGGGTGTCCAGACGAGGGCTGGAGGCTGGTGCCAGCGTGCAAAGGTCCTAAGGGGCATGCTAAGCATCTTACTATAGCCAGAAGCGTTCTGGGAGGTTTGTTGTTTTAAGGGTTTTTGTTTAATGTGTGTGGGTGTTTTGACTGCATGCATCTCTGTACAGCATCCGTGCCAGGTACCCATAGAGACCAGAAGAGGGCACTAGATCCCCAGAAAATGGAATTACAGACAACTATGACCTGCCATGTGAATGCTGGGAATCCAACCTGGTCCTCTGAGCCAACGCTACAGTCCCTCTGAAAGGTTTTTGAGAAAGAGACTGAAATCTGTTCTTTAGAAAAATAATTAAAGTAGCTATTTGCAGAAGAGCTTGTCAAGAGAGGGACAGAAACAAGACAGCAAAGTGGGCCACGCCTTTCCCAGCAAAGCGCTTCTTTAACACAAATAAAACTGTTTATATATGAAGAAGGTATTTGATGATCCCACAGCAAAGTCAACTTGCTAAGAGCAGGGCCAGAATGAGGGGAGGGAAGTAAGGGTGTGGGTGACCTAAAATGCAAACAGACATCTCTCTTTGAAGTTGGGCACATGCTTGAGAGTAATATCTACTAGGGTTGGGGTGTGGCTCAGTTGGTAGAATGCTTGTCTGGCATTCACAAAGCCCGGGGTTTACTGTCCAGCATTCATAGATTTGGCTCAGTGACACATGCCCATAATAATAAATAATTGAGAGGTGAGGGTAGAATCAGAAATTTAAGATTATTCTTAGGTAAATAATGAGTTAGAAGCCAACCTGGGTTACTCTTGACCTGGTCTCAAGAAAAAAAAAAAAAGAGTACCTTTTGAATTCTGCACCCTAGCCACCTTGCTTGCCTTGTTCTGCCCTGTTCCTGAAGATAAACCTATCAACAGTAGGTCCCGTTTCAATCTCTCCAAGGGGAGGGCCACAGAGAGCCAACAGTTTTGTGCTCATTTGTCAGATGCTCACACATAAATGTAAGAAGGCTGGCTGGTGTTGTGACAGACCTGGGTCCACTTCTCAGCTTTCTGCTTTGGGCCTCAGTCAAGTGGAATAGCTTCAGAAGCCTCAGGTTTCCTCTTGTAAAATGTTAAATGAGAATCTGAGATGGGACAACGCTGAGAGCAGAGCTACACATCTATCAGACGCTGTCCCTCAGTTTGCCCTCTCTTTGAAGGATGCTGGTGCACCCTTAAAGAGCAGGGACATGGGGATGCTTGAGCGCATTTCTGTTTGTAACAGTACCAGTAAAAACAACTGCAGTGTGCAAATGGCCCATGGAAAGAAAGACCCTTCTCTGGCTGTTAATTATGTGGGCCTGGATCCCACACTCTCAAAAACAAGTTGCCTATTTGTGTAAGCTTTCCTGGAAGGAGAGAGGGAAGAACAACAACAACAAAAAAACAAAACAAAACAAAACAAAAAAACCCAAAACAACAATAACAACAACAAAACAAAAAAACCAACCTCTCATTTTCTTCTTTCTTTGTACAACTACTTTTCATGCGCCTACTATGTGCTAAGTATTGTCCTAATGCAGTTGGGTGCCCGAAGCCTCTGCTCTCAGAAGCGCTGGTTAAATGGAGGGGAGGCCTGAGCAGGCTCCAGGGAGGCTTAGCCAGGAAATGAGCAATCAAATAAAACAAGGGAAACAACCTCTAGAAAGAGCAAGTGCTCAGAAAGCAGGCAAGGCAGGTGTGACTGGGGTGGGGCACCAAGGGAACAGGGATCAGTAGAAACAGGAGTGCAGTGAGCTGGAAGGAGAGCTTTGCACCTGGAGAACAAGTGCAGAGGCCCCACGGCAGGGCTGGTGGTCTGCAGCAGGGTGAGCCTGGGGGCAGCTGTGTGCCACCAGGGCCTCATTTGTGGCAAGACCGGGGTAGGTGCGCTTTGAGTTTATGTATACTAGGCTTCCATTCAGATCTTCATCCTCACTCCTTCCTCTTATTTGGGTCACTGTTAAAGTCTTCCCCCAAGTATGCTGATATGCTCCTTCGTCTTGTAGTCCTTCCTCTCCCTGGCCATAGCTTCACCACTGATATTTCCTTTTCTTTCTGCAACCACAGAACATCGCTGGCAGAAGCCCATGCAGAAGCCCTTGCTCACTCTAGCCCTCTTTTCAGTCTGTATGTCCTGGGAGTGAGGGTCCCCCGGTACCTGGGCTACCACGCGATGCAGTCGTAATACAGAATCTTTGCTTTAAAAATACCCACACCACATCTCTCTAGCTGAAGCCCCAGGCTTAATTTCAGAGAATCTGATACAGTTCACAGAATACTAGAGAATTTCATAGTTAGAGTAGAATCTGGGATAAAATCAGCTGAACATTTTATGTTGTCCCAACTTAAGGGGAAAGACCTTGCTCAGAGAGAAAGTGCCTTACAGGCAGGCCAAAGGGCACTTCTAAAGAAGAAAGCAACTAGTTTAAAATAATTAAAGAAACACCTGAGAGGTGGGGGCAAGAAGATTGCTGTGGGTTTGAGGCCATCCCAGGCTACATTGTGAGTTCCAGGGCAGCCTGGGCTACATAGTGAGTTTTAGGCCAGCTTGGGTTACATAGTGAGTTCTAGTCCAGCCTGGGATACACAGTGAGTTCCAGGCCAGGCTGAATCACAGTGTCAGGACTATGTGTCAAAATAAACAAAAATCCCTCAAGAAGACAAAGCAATACCCACAAAAGTCTGAGGCATTTTCCATATAAAATCTCCAGAATGCTTTTCCCATTTATTTTATTCTGCGGCACTGTGGCTAAACCCAGGATCTCATGAGTGGCAGGAGAACGCTCTACCACTGAGCTAGTGCACATACCCAGGCTTTTCAAATCACACACATCTGTTTTCCTACTTATTTGTCTGTGTGTCTTTTGTGGGTCATACATGTCATGGCGCAAGTGTGGAGGTCAGAGGACAACTTAGGAAGCCAGTTCTGTCTTTTCATTCGTTGGGGGCTGGGCATCAAAATCAGGTCATTAGGTCTAGCAGCAAGCACCTTTATCCATGGAGCTCCTCCCCAGCCCAGGTGTTTTTTAATTCCATTTTGAAACAGGGTCTTAATAGTTGAGCCTGGCATTGAACCCGTAAGCTGCTGCCTCAGCTTCCAGAGTAGCTTGAATTCTAGGATTTTACTACCACACTTGACTTTATGCCAGACAAAACTGAAGCCCAGAGACATTGAGTGATTTTTCCCGGGGTTACACAGAAAACATTTGATAGAGCCAGACATGAACACAGATCTTCTAAATAGAAAGCTAAGGTTCATGACATTGAATCACGCTCATTCTATGCCTAATGGGACAAAAAGAGAGAAAAAAAAGTGGTAAATACACATTCCAGGACAGTCTAAAGAGACACTGAGAGTGGAAAAAAAATACTAGCTCTCCACCATATTTTCTTTTCCTTGTCATTAATGATAAACTCATTAGAATGAAAACCCTTTCTGGAAAGAGTCAATAGTAAGTCAGTCTTTCTTAGGAAAGAAAAAGCCACCAGCGTACAAACAGCTACTGGGAAAGCTTGTTTGAATGTGTCCTCCTAGAAATACAGTCTCCTTTAATGATGGAGCTTTGCAGAATTGGGTCTCCATAAACCGGAACCATCCGCATCTTGCAATAGACTATAGTCAATTTATAGTTTCCCCTGCTTTTCATTACATTTCTCTCACAGGTAATATTTTTGGCATCTTATTTTTAGATATGGGTGAGAGGGTGGAAGAAGATTATTTTTATAAAACTGAAATCTAACATATATATCACTAGAGCCATATGCAATATTAACCTATATGCAATTTTAAGTGATTCTTTCAGGCGGGCTCTACATGATAGCTGTAAAAAGAGTAGACTGGGAGGCTATGCAGCCCGGGTGGTGCTAATGGAGACATTCCATATAAGAGAATCATCACTGGCTTCCCTTTGCATAGATGCAAGATGGGGGACCCAGGAGGGAACCAGGTTTGGAACTCTGACAGCCCTAGGCTTACTTCCAGCATTGTCCTTTACCAATGTGGAATCTTGGCCAAGTTTGTTCACTCCTTGGTGTGTTAGTTACTTTTCTTGTTTCTTGACAAAATACCCTACAAAAGCAACTTAAGGGAGGAAGGAATTTTTTTCTTGGCTCACAGTTTTAGGGAATACAGTCAGGGAGTGTACAGCAGTAATGGCAACTCCAGCTGTGGCAACAAGAGCTGAGGTGGCTACATACACTGCCCGTGCAGCCCAGCAGCCCAGAGACAGAGATGAATGTTGCTCTCTCTCTCTCTCTCTCTCTCTCTCTCTCTCTCTCTCTCTCTCTCTCCCCCTTTATTCTGTTTAAGACCCCAGCCTATGGAATAGTGCTATCCCCATTCAGGTTGGGTCTTCATTCCTCAGTTGAACCTCTGTTGAAACTTTCACTTCTGTACCCAAAGGCGTGTCTCCTAAGTGATCCTGAATGCTGTCAAGAGGATGGTGGGTATGAACCTTCACCCCAGGTATTCTGACTTTAGAGGTGAGGAAACTGAAGCTTGAGTTTTAAATCTGCCAAGTTCAAGTTTTATGTAGCTGTTAGCCAGCAGTTCTGGGTTTGAGACCGTGTGTGTGATTCCTTATGTGTGACACACTGCTTCTCCACAGGACTGTCACCATCGCTAACTGCCAGAGGCACACATTCGTTAACTGTGCCTGCCAGAATCATGATTATTAACTGCAGAGATGGCTCACCAGCTGAGTTCACAGACCTCTATCGTAGGAACTAGAACTCAGGTCTAAGCACAGCCCACAAACACCTGTAACTCCAGCTCCAAGGGATCTGACGCCCTCTTCTGGCCTACTTGGGCCCGTACATATACACTCACACAGACATACATATACACCAAAACGATGAATTTTTTAATTAAAATATGTCCACTGTAAATGGGTATGTCAAAATGACTGTCCCTGGCTATGTGTTTGTATATATGCGTGGCATATATCCCTTGGTATGTGTTTGTATCCACACACACACACACACACACACACACACACACACACACACACACACACACACAGAGAATATAAATAGAGAACAAATAATAAGAATCTCCAAATGTAAATGATCTGCTTCTCCCTGTTCACACTGAAGGCACTGACATTATTCCTACAACACTAAGGCCATCAGTGTTCTACTGTGAGTCGCGTGTGACTTTCAGCCTCACTCCTCCCCCGTTCCACTTGTTTGTGAGCTCACAGTTGGCCACCTAGTTTCATCACGCTCCGTGATGGCTTTCTCAGTCATCAACTCAATGAGCTCTGCAGTCTACATGTGAGATGGGCCTCGGGGCATGCCTGTCACATGTGATGTTAGCTAGCTTAATTGAGGTGGGAAGATCCGCCCACTGTGGGCGGCACCGGCCCTAAGTAAGGGATGCTGGGTAGTATGTGTGCTCTGCTTCCTGACTACGGATGCAGTGGGACCAGCTGCCTCAAGCCTGGCTTCCCCACCATGATGGAGTAGCCTTAGAATAAACTCCCCCTTTAGAGTGTTTTATCACAGCAATGGAAAAGAAACTAGCTAGCTTTGAACCTCGAATTGTTCCACACACCATAACCAAAGACTTCTTAAAGGTTTACATTGTATGCCAGGAAAATAAATCTAGAAGATTTCCAAGAATAATTGAATTCCTTCAATGGCATTCTCAGGGTATCCCCAGACTGGCTTTGGTCCCATGTCCCAAAGCCTCATGACTTTGGGAACATCGCATCACTTCTCTGCTCTGCTTCCACTCTGTAAAAATGATCGGGGTTGAATCAGGATGGGTGTGAGGACCCTGTGTGCGGCACCATCAAGCCAGAGGACATACAAGGGGTGTGGAGTGCATGCTTCTTGGCCTCTTTGCACGGCTTTGGGTCCGTTCTTTCCAGAGCCTGTGCCTGCCCTTCCAAATCCATGTAGTGTCAGCACTGGTACCATGGTCATCAGTCCCAGGGTCTGTCACTCCAGATGTGGCCCCTGGTGAAGCCGCTATTCCACTTTACTTCTCGAGTCTCTTTGTGGGGTTCACTGGGACTGCTCTTTCTTCACCACCTGTAGGAAACTAAAGAAACTTGGGTCTTAGCAAAAGCCATTTGCCACCCACTTTTCTGCTTGAAGGCCACCTGGAAAGGCTCCTAGTATTCCACTTCCAAGAAAGAGAGCCTCTAGCCTTCTTAGGATGGCCTGGTGGTTAGATTTGAAGAGTCCAGTGGGTTTGAAGGCAGTCTCATTCACATCTTTCCCTTCCACTAAGAAAGGCTCAAACGCCTCTGCCGAGAGTGGTACAAGACAGTTCAAAAGCAGAGAATGAAGGACAGGGGAGGTGGCTCAGGGACAAAGTGCTTGATGTACAAGTTCAGGACTTGAGCTTCCACTTCCAGCACACATGTAAAAGCCAGGAGTGGTGGGAAACACCTAGAACGTCAGGTTGGGGAGCCCAGAGATGATTGGATCCGGAGACTTGCTGGCCAGTCAGTCAAACCTAAAGGACAAGCTCCGGGTTCAGTGGCAGATTGCGTGAAGAGAAGAGGATACCTGGAACGGATATCTGTTTTCTATGTGTGCACCCACAAGCGAGTATACCCACACGTGTGCACACCCCACACATGGCCCGCATGCTGTGATGATTTGAATGAGAAAGGCCCCAGTAGTCTCATATGTTTGAATACTTGGTCCCTGGGTGGTGGAACTGTTTTGGAAAGATTAGGAGGTGTGATCTCGTTAGAGACGGTGTGTCGCTAGGGGTGGGCTTTGAGGTTTCTAAAGCCAAAGCCAGGTCCCGTCTTTCTCTCACCTCCAGCTTGTGGATCAGACGTAAGCTCTCAGCCGCTACTCCAGCACTGTACCTGACTTCTGCCATGCTCCCTGAGATGATGATGATGGGCTCCGTCTGAAACTGTAAGCAAGCCCCCTGAAATGCTTTCTTTTAGAAGTTGCCTTGGCCATGGTGTCTCTTCACAGTAATACAAAAGTAGCTAAGACAAAAGCAACAAAAGAAGAACAGCAGCAATAGCTAGGGTAAAGTGGCTGTGAGTGTTGGCTTTGTAGGAGCAGGCTGCCTGCTGGCTGTGTGTCCTTGGGAAAGTTGCCTTGCCTCTCTGGCTCAGTTTCTCCCTCTGTGAAATGGGAATGACAAGAGAACCCACCTCCTGGGATGATTTGTAGGAACGAAGAATCCACTTATGACGAGGGCTGGTGCTTAATACAATATCAGCGGTGGTTGCTACCATGTGAGCACTGTTTAATAAATGTCATGACGAAAATAAATGTCAGGCATGGCTACATTGTTTTTAAGCCTATCAAATCCATAGGCATTCCACATAAACTACAGGATCCTGTAGACAAGAGTCCTCTCCAAGGGACTGTGGAAAGGTGTTGACCAAAGCAAGAGGAAAACAGATGGGGAAGGCAGAGCTGGGCTCCACTGGTTACAATGTATCCCTCTCCTGAGCCTCCCACTACTCCTTCCTATTTCTAGTCTTTGTTTATCAGACAGTAAGCTTCCTGAGGGGGGTATCTCGATACCTTAGCTTTCTCAGTCAGTGAGGCACAGCAGGTTTTTGAACAGAGAAGTGGCCCCCACCTCACCCCACCCCCCCACCATGCCATGGGTTGTTGGGAGGGTGGCCTCTCTCCTTCTCATATTTTGCAGAGACCAAACTGTTCAGAAAATCAAAACAAGCTGCCCACGCGAGGAACTGCGGTCCTGCCAATTTGTGATTACACCACAAGGAGGAAGGAGAAGGAGAATATGAGCGGATGACAGAACCAAGAACCATGGATCTAGGGCAAAGAGGAGCTTATGTGACAATTTCTCCCGTCCCTGCAGGCCTGGAAGCCTGGTTCTTGAAGTGACTATCATAAATATCTATAATGTCATAAGTATATAATCTTGGTGACCTAGCTACACTTAGGAAGTGGCCATTGACCCAGCATATTTCAGCTGCTCAGCTCAGCATTCTGCTGTTAAATGACAAAGAGAAGAAATTCTGGCTGACAATTAGTTCTGACTATCAAGGCATACATAGATGATCTCTTCCCAGATTTCCCCATAATACCCAGTTTAAGATCTTGCAAATATGAACAGAGAGTGCTGGATACTTTTAAATTTTTATTTTACTTAAAAATGTTTAATTTTTTTTTCTGTCCTAGTCACTTTTCTATTGCTCTGAAGACACCATGACCAAGACAATGCTAATGAAACAAGGCCTTTAATTGGCATTGGCTACAGTTTCAGAGGCTTAGTCCACTATTAGCATGACAGGAAGCATGGCGGCACACATGGTGCTGGAGCAGTAGCTGAAAGTTATATTCTGATCAGATGAACAGGCTGAGAGAGAGAGACACTGGGCTTGGCGCGGGCTTTTAAAACCTCAAAGTCTACCCCAAGTAACACACTTCCTCCAACAAGTACACACCCCCTAATTCTTCTAATGCTTTCAAATAATGCCACTCCCTTGTGACTAAGAATTCAAACATGATCCTATCGGCCATTCTTACTCAAACTACCACATTCCACTCCCTGGCTCATAGAGACTTTTAGTCACGTCATAATGCAAAAACACATCCAGTCCACCTTCAAGACTTCATAGTCTATCGCAGTCTCAACACTGTTTCAAACTCCAAAGTCTCTGAGACTCATGGCAATCTCCTAATTATAACCCCTATAAAATACAAAAGCAGCTCCCATACCTTAAACATACAATGGCACAGAATATACATTACCACTCCAAAAGGGAAGAAAGGGATTATAGCGAGGAAATAGTAGACCAAAGCAGGACTGAAAACCAAAGTGAAAAACTCCAAACTCTGCACCTCTATGCTTGATGGCAAAGCACTCTTCAGTTCTCTAGCTCCTTCCAGTTTCATCGACTGCAACACACTCCTCTTTCTGGGGCTGGTTCTGTACCAGGTCTTTAGCTCTCCTTGGCAGCTCTCCCATAACTCTAGCATCTCTAACATTCTGGAGTCTTTGTCATAATCCAGGCTTCACCTCCACAGTTTCATGAGTTGCTTCTCCATGCAGGGATGCTCCTGACACATACTTGACCTCAGCAGCTTTTCTTAGTCATAGAGATTCTACAACCCCTTTCTTGTATCCTTGACTCAAAAGCAAGAATCACATGACTGAAGCTGCCAAGTTCTGCTGCTTGATGGAGCTGGAACTTGGGCGCCTCAATTAATTACGGTTGAATCAGCTTTCTGTTATGATGGGCTCCTTTACTGCTTGAACTTTAATTACTTTTCAGAAGTTGGAGGATTAGTGGGATCTTGCCCTGAAGTCACCACTCCCTGTATTCCATCTAGTATTCATCTTTTTCCTGAGGCTTTTGATCTCCTTGGGTCCATGACGTGGCTCCAATATCACCTTTCCTGGTGCTCCTTTTCTCTTAAAACTGTACATTTTGTATTTCTCTTTGTCCAGCTTGCTTCTTTTCATGATAAATCTGCATAAGAGCAATTACTAATAACCACACGACAGAGTCAATACGAGGCCGTCTCAAAATCTCTGCCAAAGCTGTTAAACCAAAAGTCTTCCATTTAGCTTTGGGCAAAATTTTATGACAAGGGCAAAATGAGCCATTTTTTTTGCCAAAATATTGTAGGAATGGTTTCTAGGCCATTTACTAATATTCTTTGCTTCTGAAACCTCTTGAGCTGAGCTGTTATAATTTATATGGCTATCAGCACTACTGTCTTCCATGTTCCTACTAAAATGACCCATTAAACCCTGCTTAGGGAATTCAACTGCTTTTTTTAGTCGAAGGGCCAAAGCCTTCCATATTCCTCCAAACAAAAGCATGGTCAGGCCTATCACTTCTGCTCCCTAATATGAACTTCTGTCTTAGCTATTGCTGTGAAGGGGCATCATGACCATGACAACTTTTTATAAAAGAAAGCGTTTAATTGGGGGCTTGCTTACAGTTTCAGAAGTTTAGTCCATTATCATCAAGGCCAAAAGCATTTTGGCACACATGGTGATGGAGCAATAGCTAAGAGCTACATCCTGATCCACAGGCCAAGAAGAGAGACTGGGCCTGGCATGGGCCTTTGAAACCTCAAAGCCCAGTTTTAATTACAATCTTCCTCCAAAAAGGCCACACCTCCTAATCCTTTCAAATAGTGCCACTCCCTGGTAACTAAGCCTTCAAATACATGAGCCTATAAGCATATATTCTTATTCAAACCTCTACAGCCATTGTCTCAGCAAGTTTCAGCTGCTCCGTGCTCAGCATCCTGCTAATAAATAGATGACAAAGAGAAGAAATTCCGGCTGACAAATCATTTCTGAATATTGAGACACCCATGGAAGATCTCTTTTCCATAAAGCTTTAAGATCCTGTGAATATGGACAGAAAGCACTTGATACCCTTGGAAATATTTTTTTATTTAAAATGTTTAAATTTTTTTGAGACAGCATCTCTCTATGGAGCCCTGGTTGGCCTGGTACTCATCAAACTAGACTTGAACTCACAGAGATCTGCCTGCCTCTGCCACCCAAGTGATGACACCTTTTTTCCCCTCTAAGATTTAACTCTTATTTTTTTTGAATCGTGTGTATCTGTGTGTATGTGCACACGAATGCAGTTACCCTCAGAATCTAGAAGAGCAAGTCCTGGAGTTACGGGAGACTGTGAACCACTTGGCATGGGTGCTAGTCCCCAGACTCCAGTCCTCTGTAAGAACAGTAAATATTCTTGCCCTCTAAGCCATCTCTCTCTAGACTCTGGACATGCTTGCTTGTTTTCTAAAGATAAGATCTCACATAGTCCACACTGGCC
The DNA here is from genome assembly GCA_004026605.1 of Ondatra zibethicus. NCBI lineage: Eukaryota > Metazoa > Chordata > Mammalia > Rodentia > Cricetidae > Ondatra > Ondatra zibethicus. The sequence continues at coordinate 107,100 of PVIU01002889.1, forward strand.
TTGAACATCAATCCTTTTGAGCCTGCCTTCCCAGTTCTCTCGTGCTCCATGTTTCTCCATTTGCCCAGCACAGTGACTTCTCACCATAGGCTGACAGGGTGAGCCTTTTTGCTAAGCTAAAGGAAACGCTCACAAGCTTCTTCCCTGGGAAGAGATGCCGAGTGGGCACAGTGGGCAGATGGGAGCCAGTGGCTTCTTTGCGGCCCCCTGGTCCTGTGAACATGATGCTAAAGGTTAATAATAATCACAACAGGCAGCCTATCATTGCCTCCCCATCAGGCTGAGAGGTTTACAACTTAAACTCATGGCAGAGGGAAAAATTGGCTCAATCACTTGGAGTAATGGTACATGAAGAGCCAGTTGGGCATGACTGCTACTTAGCTCAGGGAAAGCAGGCTGCTGCATTTAGCGGCCGTACACACTGATAAACACGGAATGCTACAAGGTGAAATTAACACCACCCCCTGCCCACCTGGCCTTGCTTTTCATTTGTCAGTTTTCACTTTACTAAATAGAGGGGATCAGACTGCTAGAACAGGGCCACAAACCACTGTGCTTAACCACAAGAAGAATCCAAGAATTAAAGGCCTCCTCCCTCGAGTCAGGGTCTCATGTATCCCAGACTGTCCTGGGATTTGCTATGAACTGAGGTCTCAGTTCTGATCCTCCTGTCTCTACCTCCCAAATACTGAGGCTTTAGGCAAGCCCCACTTACAACGCTAAGGAGGAGTTACATCTCCAACCTACTTCGTCATTCTTTTAAAAAAATATTTATGCTAATAATATCTAATGTTTCACTTCTCTTAGTGCTGGACTGGAACCCAGACCCTCGCCTGTCTTGGCAAATGATTCCCCACCGAGCCACCTCCAAAGTCCTTGTTTTGTTTTCAGAAGGAGGTCTCACTAAGTGGTCTAGGATGACTTTAAACTCCTCCACTCTGGACATCCTTCTAGATCAGTATGGAGCTGGAGACATCCAATACCCGGATAGCTTTCAGATCTTTGTGCATTCTTCCAGTGACTTTAGTGAGGTGGACCCTCGATGGCCCACAGTTTCCAGGTGAGGATTTTTAAAAGCAGGCTTCACTCAGATCCTATGGGGTAGACACAGTACTCAGTCCCTCTGATCAGAATGGATCCTCAGGGTTCAGATTCCTCTTATCCTCATGGCTCTGCTTCCAAAATATCTATGCCATGGGGGTCAGATTGTAGGTATAAAAAGGCAATGGAGGGCTCTAGGCAGAAGTCTTATAGGAGCTAGTTCTGCATATATGCATGAATTCACTTGATCTATTTTTCCAGTATGTCTACCCGACTTGACAGCTAAGCTCTGGGGCGGGGAGAGAGAATGCCACACCAAACAAGACCGAGGCCTGGCTTTCTGGAAGCTCTCAATGGAGGGGGTGGTCAGAACATGCAACACTCAGTCAGATATAAGGCAGATGGTAGTAGGCTGATAAATGTCTAAACAGTGCAAAGGGACTCACGGGGGAGGGAGAGATTAATTTTGACAGAGGGTGGAGGGAGGAAAATTACTCAAAGATCTAGCAGTGGCTTTCAAAAGAGGAAAAAGAACTGGACTGGTAAGGGAGGCAGCATACCAGGAGTCTGGCTTGGAGTCCAGAGCAGCTTCTGCTCTGGGGCATTTTCCAGACTCCCACCCACTCAGTACAGAGGGCAATACAGTGAACTGTTCTCCAGGAAAAAGTCCCGGGTATGCTATCTTAAAAGCTGACGTAAATTTTAAATTCTAACCTACAGGATATTAGCATCTGTTTTGTTATAATTTTAAGATATCTGCATTAAACTACCAGTCACTGAATAACATAACTTCATCTTGTAGTTTGTGAAAGCCCGAAATGCAGTTTCTTTAATTTTTTTTCAGCCAGGCATAGTGACTCACACCTTTATTCCTAGCACTCAGGAGCTCAAGAGACAAAGGTAAACAGATCGCCGTGAGATTGAGGCCAGCCTGGTCTACATAACAAGTTCCAGGTCAGTCAAGGCTACATAGTGAGTCCCTGTCTCAAAAAAAGCTATAAATACACACACACACACACACACACACACACACACACACACATTGTTTTAAGACAAGTTCTCCTTAAATAGAGACCAGGTTGTCTTTGAACTTGCACAAATCACCTGCCTTTGCCTCCAGAGTTCTGGGGTTAAAGGTGTGCATGACTACATCAGGCCCACACATTCATATAAAATGTGTCAGGTGTGTGTATGCCTGTGCGCAGAAGCACAAGACACAGTGTGGAAGTGGAAATCAGAGTACAACTTGGGAAAGTCAGTTCCTACCTTCTACCTCGTGGTTCCTGGAGCTGGAACTCAGGTCATCAGGCTTGCCAGCAAGTGCCTTTGCCTGCAAAGCCATCTCCTCAGTCCCTGACAATTTCTGTTTGAAGAATAACTCCAGACACCCAGTAGCTGAAAGTGTGGCTGGAAGCAGGGCTTTCACTTTTTCTACTGACTTGCCTTTTCTCCCTGGGTCAGGGTGAACAAAGGTAGGTGTGTGCTGAGAAACGATCGTGATCCATTCTGAGCATCTGAGGGGTCGTTTTGTCATTGTGTGAGTGTGCACACACAGGCCAAGACAGCACTAACGACATTATCAGGTGGTTACAGTTTCACAGACACTGTCTATGGGAACACTGTTGGATATGTGGCCCGAAAGTGTCCAAAATGTAGTTAGAGATGTTGCCTAAGCATATTCTGCTTTACGGACGCGCAAGAGGTCAGACCCTATTTTGCAAACAGACAGTGGTAACCATAGGTGCACATAGTAGTGGAGGAATAAAGTGATTTTCATAAATTTCTTTATGATCAGGAAAGAAATGTCTACTATCATATGACTTGGCAGAGCACCTCCAAGAGTTGTGTTCTTATGCTCTTACAGGGTTTGTCCATAGCTACGGCACTCCCACCCACATTAAAGCAACTGCCTTAGCACTCCCTCCCTCCCTCCTTCCCTTCCTCTCTCTCTCTCTCTCTCTCTCTCTCTCTCTCTCTCTCTGTATGTGTGTGTGTTTGTGTGTTTAGCTCTTTTGGGGGGACAGAGTCTCACTATGTAGCCTTGACTAGCAAGGGAATGGCCATCCTTGATTAAAGGCATGTGCCACCATGTCTGGCTTTATTTAGCCATTTTTTTATTTTGAGAAGTGTCTCATGGTGTAGCTCTAACTGGTCTGAAACTTGCTTTGTAGACCAGGGTGGCCTCAAACTTATAGAAATCTGCCTGCCTCTGCCTCCCAAGTGCTGGGATTAGAGGTGCGTGTGCTACCTGGCCCTGCTACACATATTTTAGAGATTTATTTTCATTTTTAATTATATATATTCGTGTGCCCATGTGTGGGCATGTGCATGTGAGTATGGGTGCCCGAGGAGGTAACAAGAGGGCATTGGATCTCCCGGGGGTAAAGTCATGGGCAGTTGTGACCTGCCCAATGTGGGTGCTTGGAATGGAATTCTGGTCCTCTGCAAAAGTAGCAAGCATGCATTTTTTCTTTAAAAATGATTTATTCATTTTGATTTTATGTGTGTGTTTTGTCTACATGTATGTCTGTACACCATGTGTGTGCCTGATGCCCATAGAGGCCAAAGAATAAAGTGCTGGATCCCTGGGACTTGGAATTGGAGTTCCAGGCAGTTGCAAGATGCCATCTGAGTGCTGGGAGCCAAACCCAGGTCCTCTGGATGACCAGCCAGTTCTCTTAACCACTGAGGTATCTTTTCAGCCCCAAAAGCAACCTTGGAATCGAAATCTGTAAGAATAGACTGAAGAGCTAAATAGCTGCCTAGTAAAAGTTGAATACCACCGGGCGGTGGTAGCATACGCCTTTAATCCCAGCACTCAGGAGGCAGAGGCAGGCGGATCTCTGTGAGTTCGAGACCAGCCTGGTCTACAGAGCTAGTTCCAGGACATGCTCCAAAGCCACAGAGAAACCCTGTCTCGGAAAACCAAAAAAAAAAAAAAAAAAAAAAAAAAGTTGAACACCTAAAAAATGTGACACGCTTCCCTTCTTCCCCGGCTCCCGACAAAGAAACAAAGAGTTTTGTTTGTTTTAAAGGCCCCATTGTTTCCCCAGTGAAAACTTGGGGGTTAATTTTCAGCATGGTGCCTGGGGACTTAGCTGTGGGACTGTCATTACCTATAATGGGAGTCATGCCGATTCCCTCCATGCATACTATATGGAAAATGCACCCCTCGATAGCTACAAAAGTTTGGTTTTGAAATGGAGGCTGTCTTTCTCAGCACAAAGCAGATTTCCAGAAACACCCAAAGCTACCCGATGTTGGCCTGAGGCCTGCGTGAGTTTGTGTGTAAGGCAGAAAATGCTTTTGTGTGTGTGTGTGTGTGTGTGTGTGTGTGTGTGTGTGTGTGTGTGTGTGTGTGTGTACAGCCCGTCTCCCTCCAAACAGCAACACGAAAACAATGTACGTCCACAGCTGATAACAATAGTTGCTATATCTCACGCCAAAGCTTTGCTGGGAACCATGTAAGACCTGGCACCCGGTTTGTGACACCCAGTGAAATGCTGCACTTTCCCATAATAACCTGAGTCCTGCTGTCTGTCATTAAGGGACCTCTCTTATTAGGCATCTCTTTTTGAAATGGCTGCCATCATCTGGTCCCAGTGTACATTAAATTCCATTATAATTATAAACACACTTCCCCATAACATCCCTTGCAGATCTCATCCACACTGCCTACCCCCTCAGGGCATCTTTGCACTAATAACAACTCAGATTTGCTATTTGAGTTGACAACATTAGGCCCCACACTATCTGCAATATGCTGGGTAGAGAAAGAGGAAAGAAACACTTTCTTGTCCTTTGTCACAAATATCTTGGGGTAACAGTAACCCCAAGGCTTCTGGGGTCTTTGTCTCTCTTTGAAAAGTTGTTCTCTAGCTAGGTGTATGGACTGCAGAGGTTATGTAAGTGGGACCCTGTCTCAACCAAACAATAGTTCCCATAGATGCCAGCAAAGGGTCTCCTTGGTGTCTAGAAGGGATAGTCAAGTTTGTGGCCTCCACTGTTCAGTGTTTCGCGGTGAAAAGGGATGGTGAAAATTATCATCTAAGCAGCCATCTTCTGGTTGGGTTTTCTGAGCCTAAACTGCCAGAACATATACTTCACCTCAATACTTCTCCCTTTGCTATTTGGAAGATGTATCTCATGAAGTTATTTCACTTATGGAATACAGAATATGGGGGCACGCACACTGCAGTCAGTGTATCCAGTGCTGGGGAATCAAACCCTGGACTTGATGTTTGCTAAGCAAGAACCCTATGGATGAAACTGCGTCATCAACCCCAAGAATTGAGACTTCACATTCACATGCAAGTCAGATAAGCAAGCACCTGAGTGTCTGCTAGATGTTTTACTGACATTCAAAACTCCCTTCCAGTAGTCTGAGATTCTGAGGAAGGAAGGGAAGTGTAGAAAGCCTTGTATGTGATAGCCAAAAAGTCACTGGGTCTTCAACTGAGCATGCTGCTACATAGCCCTGTCCTGAGCAGAGAAAGAGAAGGGAAACAAAAAGCCCTTGGTTGTTTCGTGGACTCCTCTCAATAAAGGCTTGGTAATCTAGGCTTGAGCTGTGCAGTCACACAGCATGATTCAAAGCATCATGTCAGATTCGAACAATCTCTAGGACTGAGCTGTCTCTTCTATGAGGATGGTCATGGGCTGTTAGGAGGACAATCTAAAACAAGACAGGGAACATGGTGAGATTCCTAGGGAATGCTCTGCATGAATTGTTACTCCCACCATCTCCTTCCTGCATGTTTCCCTCAGACCCGATTCTCTTCAACAAGCTGAGCTTGGAGAGGCTACATGGTTGGGAGGTATATAGGAAGAAGAGGAGATGAAGGAATGAGCCATTTTGTAGTGGGATGCTACCCAAGGGTCAGTTCATATTTGCCTCAGCTTCTAGCATGACTGAGATCGAGGTCTCTTGAATCTTGTCAAAAAGCCTTAAGTCAAGGTTCTATGTTTTGCTTTGTTTCTGAGACAGGGTCTCACTTAGGTACCTGGGGCTGGCCTCGAACTCACAAAGCTCATTCTGTCTGTTTCCAGAGTGCTGAGATAAAAGGTATGCATCGCCATGACCCATGGTTTTTTGCCTCTTGGGAGCTGGTTTTCCAGTTTTCCTTACCACAACTTTGAAGGAAAACACACACACACACACACACACACACACACACACACACACACACACACAGAGAGAGAGAGAGAGAGAGAGAGAGAGAGAGAGAGAGAGAGAAATTGTTCCAGTTTGCTTGCTTTTAGGCGTTACCATATGAAATCTCTCAACTGGGGACTCTCATCTGCCTTCCAGGACCCAAGGACATAGCTCTACAGCTCTGCCTATAAATGGTGTTGGTTTGGGGCTGCTGCTGCTTTATCTGGGCCCAATAAACCTTATCAAACTGCTGTGCAGCCAGCCTTCATCGCTAAGTGGAAATGCTCAGAAGCCCAGCGCTGGCACTCAGCCCACAGCCTCGCCTGCCTTCTCCCTTTCTGTTACCTTCCCCACCTCTTAAATCCAGGCATTACTCTCTCTTTAACACTTACTAACAAGGGCTGGGCTCTTTAATGGGCAGAGTTTATGAAGCAAGGGAGGTTTTCACATGGAGTGGCTATGGTTGGGGGGTGGTGGTGGAGGCCAGAGCCAGGCAGGAATCGGTCTTTCTTTCCCATTGTGTCCACAGATTCTCTTTCTCCTATTTGAGGATTAATGGGAGAATAGGATCAGAGGTTAATTGTGTGCTTCTCCAGTGACTGCTGGAGAGAGGCTGGAAAGTGGATGTGGACCCTAGACAGCAAGCCCTCTTTAGACAGGAACTCAACAAGTGTGGTGGTTCCATGCCCCCAGCAAGGCATCCACAGGGGGGCTTTCCTGCCCCTGATGCTCAGCCACTCTTGTTTATTTTTAAATTGTTTATTTTATGGCAGTTCCTTCTAACTTTCCCCCCTTGTCTCACAGAGGGTCGGCCTTAAATAGGATTGCTTTTTGTTGTATACCCAAATGACTTCCGGGGGCTTCCCTTGCCTCATCTATGTGGTGGTATTAGAGGGCAACTCAATTGCTGCGCTCTGCCTTCACTTTTCCAGTGCTCCCTTCTGCTGACTTCTGTCTCCCGGTGCTAGTCTGAGAACTGTCCCTTGCGCGGATAGAATGCCTGGTCATTCTGAACATCTCACTAGGAGCCCCGCAAGGAACGTATGTAAACTTAGCCACCTGGTCTTCGTGGGCTTTTCTCTCCCCTCATCGTCCTTACCTTCCTCCTCTTCTAGCTCTTGGGGCATCAAAATACGATTCTGTGAGTCCCGTGGGAGAGCTGAAGCCTTTACCAGTCAAGGACACAGCACCCCTAACTGACGCCTGGAACTATGAAGACCTCACGACTTGAGGGTGGGGCTGTGCGGGTGATTTTTCTGAGACCCCTGGGTGGCGCTCTCCACCACACCCCAACACCAATGCTCTGGGGCTTTTGCCAGAGGCCAGGGTTCAGAAAAGTACCTTCTGCCCTCACCGCGCCCCCAGCTCAGTGTGAAAAGGAGACAGACCCAGTTTCCCACAGCTGGAGGAAGGATACATTTTTCTTTGGTTCTGCTACCCTAAGGTTGGCCATCTCTACTATGTCCTTTAAAAGTGGGGCTAACTGCCGAGGGGGAGAAAGTATTTTTGAGAGGCCCAGCGTTTTTCCAAGCTTCCACTCGCTGAGCTGAGCTACTAGGTTCAGGATCTTCAGAATTTTCCATCCAGATTCCTGGGGCCGGGAAAGTTGGGGGGAGGATCCCGGAGATTGAGAGTGAAGAAGTTTTACTCAGGCCTTGGCTTCAGCTTTCAACTATCCATAGAGCCAAACCGAGGCGCTGCCCCTTACCAGATCTCCACCAGCCCCTCTGGATCTGACTGGCCAAATCCCACTAACCCGAACACTCACCCCTGCCGGCAGGCATGAGAGGCCTGGTTTGGGACTGGGGAAGCAACGCATTTAAAACCAATGTCTAGGGTAAGGCAGGATGCATCCCGCGTCCTGAGAAAAAGTGAAAGGCTAGATACCACACACTGAGCTGGTGCAAATACTAGAAACCGGTACGAAACTCCGCTCTTGAGCACTGGAGTTGGGGGCGCGGGATACACAGCATGCCCAGTGGAAATGAAAAACCTGAGTCTAAAGTGGGGACTACTCCTCTCTCTCATCCTTCTGGCCCCTTGAGGCTCCTCTTCCTTGCAACCTTTTGCCCTCTCCGCCTAGTCACGAGCAGCGGCCGCTGGCGCCGGGGCAGCAGCTAGATGTCAGGCGAAGCCCGGAGCGCTGGGAAAGGAGGGGAGCGCCGGGGAAGGGAGGGCCGGGCTAGGAGCGCGCACGGGCTCCGCCAGGGCGGGGGTGGGGCGGGGTGGGCGGGCCGAGGCCGGCCAGGGGGAGCGGAGGGGGCAGCTGTGGGCAGGCAGCCGGGCTCGGCCGCCAGCACTAAAGATGGAGAGGCGCCGGGGCCTCGCAGGGGAGGGGGCTCGGCGTTGACGTGGGACGCGGCGGAGGCGCCGCAGCCGGTGGTGATTTGCTAACCTAGCGGCAGAGAGGAGTTAAGGGTGATGAGAGCGGGTACTGCGAACTGCCGGGCGATGCCGCCGCTGCCGCCGTGAGATCCGGAGCAACAGTTCCCCAGCAACACCCCTTCCCCGATCCAGGCACACCCCTCACCCCCCAGGCACGCACACCCACCCCAACCTCCAGGCTCGGCAAGCGGTGAGTGTGTGTGTGTGTGTGTGTGTGTGTGTGTGTAGGACACGCACCGCCCAGCGATCGCCTCACGCCAGGGCGCCCTGGGGCGGGAGAGGTTTAGGCGGGTGGCGCTAGCTTTGGCCACTCGGCCGCTGGGCTCCTGCGGAGCTCTCTGGTTGCTGCTGCTGCAGCGGTCGCCCGCGCCGGTTGGGGGTCAGCTAGAAAGCGGAGCCCAGGCTGTCAGCTTAGGCGCAGCTGCTTCCCCAATCTTCCTCCTCGGGGCACGGTCCGGGTGAGAGGTGGCAAGCCGGGAGGTCTGCCGGGGCTGTGGGCGCGTGTGGTCGGGATTGGGTGGCTTTGTACAGCCAAGGGCTGGCGGAAGAGCAGAGAGCCTGTGGGTGCTCATATGTATGCGGACCGGTGCGCTTGGCGTGAGTGCCTTATTTATTTGTGTTTATTTGCTGCCCCGCTGGGGAGCTAGAACCGAAAAAGCCGAGGAGTAGACCTGGGAGACGGAGGGGAGGGGACTGGTACCGTTTGGGTTTTTGTTTTCTTTAGAGAAAAACGTGGTGGGATTTTTCTTTTTTCTTGATTAGACTTGATGCCCCTGTTTAAGGAGAGAGGGAAGCTTCGGAGAGACTCCGACACTCCGGGTCCTCCTCGGCTCTCGGTGGGAGCAGCCGTGGCGCCGGAGCTCGCTGTGCGCTCCTGGCCGCGCACGGTGGGTTCCCGGGCTCTGCACCTGATGCATTTGGGATGTCTTTCCCACCCTGGCGCGCCGGCTGCAAGCTTGCCTAGTCCCTCGCACGCTCCCACACGCGGTCGAAATGCTCACGATCCTGCCAGCCTGCGGACCCACTGGAATGCACAGAAGCGCTCCGCAGCGATCAGCTCGCCTTCTCCCCGCCACGCTCCCAGCGTGTCTAACTCGGGCATGCGGGCAGCTGGTGTGGGAGGCTGGGGACCCTGTTGATGGCTTCCCGAGGATCCTAATCCTGGGTGGGAGATGAGGACCCGGAGATCTCTTCTTGCTTGGCCTCCCACTACTCGCCGCAGGGCTTTTGTGCTTCCCCTTCTGCGGGTTGCGCCGCCTGGCCGGCCTAGCTACGCCGTCCAGCCCGTTCGGACCTTCTCCTTTCCCTGGTCTCTTTCGCTTTCCCTCTTTTCTTAGCTCAGTTCCCTTCCAGAGGCGCCTGACTCCTGGGTAAAAGTTGCTTTCCCAAGTTTGCCAAAGTCCTCTGCAAGTCTCGGCGGGGGTCTCTGGGAACGAGGGGGTGTGTTGGGAGTGCGATCGATCTTCGGTGCTCTGGCGGGTTAGCGCTTTGCCCAGCGCCTCCTGGCTGATCCTTGCAGCTAGCGACGGTCCAATCGCTGGTACAGAGCCGCCGGTGAGAGAGAGGGCACCTTGATTTGCCTCAAGGCCCCAAAGGCTCCTTTGGAGGAAGATATTCGGGCCGCGAACCTTTTTTATTTTGGTTCTCTTTCTTAGTTTTTTGGAACTCTGATCTCTGCCGAAAGCACACAGTGTCCATGAAGTCTTTGATGAATTATGTCTCACCCTTGTTGATGCCCTCCGTTTCCACTTTGGGGTGGACAGTGAGAGTAGCCAGCAAGTGCTGTTAACCTTTTTTGCATGAGTTTCCTGCCTAAGGGTCCTTAAGACTTCCGTTGAGGGTGAAGGCAAGCTCCATGAAGAATGGGCAAGAAGTCTAGCTCACTCTACCCTCTACCCAGGCCATTGGCTGTGGGAGATGTTGGCCACAGCTAGGCAGAGGCTGGGACCTCGGCCTGTTAGGTTTTTCTGTCCATGTCCCAATGACTGTTCAGAATCGGGAGCTACTCAGTGATCCAGAACACGCTCTGTGAAAGGCCTTTGTGTTCCAGCCCAGTCTTCCCTACCTTCTGGACTTAACCAGCGATGCTGGTGCCAATGTCACTTCTAGAGCCATGTCCTGTGCCAGTTTTCCTCCTTGTCACTGAACTTGCCAACACCTTGGAGGTATCCAGTCTGGTGTGAGCCCTCAAGGCTGTTGATTGGGAGCATACCCTCCTATGGTGGCTCTCTGCTTTCTCATTTTAGAGTTCTGTCCATTGGGCTCCTGTGAACAGGAGTAAAAGGAGGAGGCTGTAGCATCTTGTATAATTGTATGTAGGGATGCTAATATTTTTTGGCTAGCACACACACACGCACACACACACACACACACACACACACCTTGGACATACACAGTAACTTTGAGGAACTTGTAGGTAGAAATTATAAGTTAGAATGTGAAGTGTGTGGTGTGTGTGCACGTGCGTGTGTGTTTGTGTGTTCTTGTCACAGCCTAAGAATGGGTCTGCCAATCCTTTGCAGTCCTGACTACAGAGTACAAGGACAGAGGCCAGAGAAGGCACTGGATGGTGGGGCGAGGACATGGTTAGGAGAGGACAGTCTTGTTGCTGGTAGATATCAGGCTGCCACCACCAACAACCACCTCTAGCAGCCCTGGCTATATTTGATTTGTCTCAGTGAAGCAGAACTAGAAAAACATTGAAGATGGGGGTCTGCTTATAGGGGATTGGCAGTAAAACTGAATGCTTAAGCTGACTCAAGGAAGGGGTTAAGAACGCATTAATTTTAAGTATGTTTGTGAGCCTCTTGGTGGACACTGGTCTTACACGGGAAATCTCTATTCTCAGGCTTAAAGAATGCCTAGGATTCATTGTAATCTTCATATCACTTCATCCAGCGGATGTTGCCGAGCCGTTGATTAAACATGGGAAAACATAACCTTTTTTTTACTCTTAGAGCCCTGGGCTTGTTGCAAAGCCCGATTCATAGGTTTCTAGGAAGCCCAAGTCCTTCCATTCAAACCCCAAGAACCTCTTGCTGGAGTGGAGGCATACTGCAGTGCTTGAATGCTTAATTTTAGGGACACTGGGGATGTTGTCACTTGCTCATCTCTTTTACTTCTTCTCTTCTTGCCTTCTCCAGTCTCTTCCGCTAGCCCAGGAAGCCTACCCTGCCGCACCACGCAGAGCAAAGAAGGAAAGAGAGCCCCATGCCTGAGCCAAGGGGAGCATCATGGATCTGACAAAGATGGGTATGATCCAGCTGCAGAACCCTAGCCACCCTACGGGGCTGCTGTGCAAGGCCAATCAGATGCGACTGGCCGGGACTCTGTGCGATGTAGTCATCATGGTGGACAGCCAGGAGTTCCATGCCCACCGGACAGTGCTGGCTTGCACCAGCAAGATGTTTGAGATTCTCTTTCACCGAAACAGCCAGCACTATACTCTGGACTTCCTCTCGCCAAAGACCTTCCAGCAGATTCTGGAGTATGCCTACACGGCCACACTGCAAGCCAAGGCAGAGGACCTCGATGACCTGTTGTATGCAGCCGAGATCCTGGAAATTGAGTACCTGGAGGAACAGTGCCTGAAGATCCTGGAGACCATCCAGGCGTCCGATGACAATGACACAGAGGCCACCATGGCAGATGGCGGGGGTGAAGAAGAAGAGGACCGCAAGGCTCGATACCTCAAGAACATCTTCATCTCGAAGCATTCCAGCGAGGAGAGTGGGTATTCCAGCGTGGCTGGACAGAGCCTCCCTGGGCCCATGGTGGACCAGAGCCCTTCGGTCTCCACCTCTTTTGGGCTTTCAGCCATGAGTCCTACCAAGGCAGCAGTGGACAGTTTGATGACCATAGGACAGTCTCTCCTGCAAGGAACTCTTCAGCCACCTGCAGGGCCCGAAGAACCCACACTGGTGGGGGGTGGGCGGCACTCTGCAGTGGCTGAGGTGAAGACAGAGATGATGCAGGTAGATGAAGTTCCTGGCCAGGACAGCCCTGGAGCAGCTGAGTCCAGCATCTCTGGAGGGTTGGGGGACAAGCTTGAAGAAAGGAGCAAAGAGGGGCCTGGGACTCCCACTAGGAGCAGCGTCATCACCAGCGCCAGGGAGCTTCATTACGGGCGAGAAGAAAGTGGTGAGCAGTTGTCACCTCCTGTTGAAGCTGGTCAGGGACACCCTGGGCGACAGGAGCCCCTGGCACCCCCAGTGGAGAAGCATTTGGGCATCTACTCAGTGCTGCCCAACCACAAGGCCGATGCTGTGTTGAGCATGCCGTCTTCAGTGACCTCTGGTCTCCATGTGCAACCTGCCCTGGCTGTCTCCATGGACTTCAGCACCTATGGGGGCCTGCTGCCTCAGGGCTTCATCCAGAGGGAGCTGTTCAGCAAGCTGGGTGAGCTGGCTGTGGGCATGAAGGCTGAGAGCCGTCCTCTGGGGGAGCAGTGCAGCGTGTGTGGGGTCGAGCTTCCAGACAACGAGGCTGTGGAGCAGCACAGGTAATCCCCTGCCCCAGCCAGCCTTGCGACTGCGCTCATCTTCTGGTCCTGATGGTGTTCCTTTATGTCTGGCCTGTCCTGAATCTGGGGACCTGACTCCTCTGTGCTCCTTGAAAAACAAACCACTCTTTCCCATACTGAAGCACAGGAGAACACACAGTTATTTTCAGAGGCTGGTGAGAGGACAGGATGTCTATCTAAAACATTAGGGAACTCATGGGCCCAGCATCTAGGCCATCTTTTCTGTTTTGTTCTTGGGACTTTATCTGCTATTCCTGTGGTTTGATCTATGCTTCTGTTTGGCCCAGAGTGACTAACTGTTTAATAAAAGGGGCAGGAGATGGGGGCTCAGGCTGAGGGTCTCCTGTGGCCAGCTACCGAGCCATGTTATCAGGCTTCAGCTTTTCCTACCCCCACTGGCCACAGTTGTGTAATGGCAGGACATTTTCTTCAGCCTGGGACAGTAGCATGGGTTAGGTGTTGTTTAAGTCCTACACATACCCGTAGGTCCCAAATGTCTGTTCTGGCAGACACATTGGGAGGCAGAGTAGGTTCTAGTTAAATTCAAAGACAAGAACATGTGTAAGTGTTTTGGTCTCAACAGCCTGTGTAGTCTCCTCATATCCCTTCTCCGATCACAAGGGCTAGCCTTGGCTGCCCTCTGGCTTCCGCTTTCATCTCTGCAAAACAACTCCCCCCCCCTTGAGTTCTTGTGATGTGCTTGGTTCAGGACCAGTGCTTTCCCTGGAATTTCACATTTGCTACAATGTCCTTAAGAGGTAGGTAGTGTTTCTTTTACCAATACACAGGAAAATGCTGAGACGGAGTCCTAGCAAGGCAGAAAGATTCAAACTCAGACTTAAATCTGTCACGCGTTGTGGTTCTTTGTAGCTATCCTGTGAAGAAGAGGATCCTTCCTGCAGAACAGGTGGAGGACCAATGATCAGTGCTCATCAGAGAGAGAGTCAATAGTGGGGCTGTCTTTTCTGTTTGCTGTAAACTATAAGCCCATCGTTTTCATTCCTCATCCCTGGGTCTGATGAATTGTGCCCACAAATCCGGTTTTCTGTTGTCGTGGATGCTAGCCTTTTGCACAACTTAGATTGGCTGTTTTGCTGATCTTGGGTGGATTTTCCACTTTTGCATGCACTCTCCCCTTTCTCCATTCCTGTTGCTCATTTCGGGGGACCGGAATGGTGGGTGGGAAGTTGATCCAGTCACCTCTAGCCACAGCTTGCTAGACTGCCTGATTGGCCGCTCTGAGCTGTACCCTATGGAAATTGGCACTCAGCTAAAAGTAGCCACTTTTTTCCAGTGATACATAAAATAACAACTGCAGATATGTGTCTTCTTGGTACTTGATCTGCACAGAAATAGACTGACGAAATTGTGCTTCTTTTTACTTATATTTTCCTTAAGAGGAAACCCCCTCCCAAACTTGACCGGATAGGTCTATCACCTTCTCTGAATGAGAACATGCTGTGAAAAGTGCAATATGATGGAAAGTCACTTTTTGAGGTTACTCTTGGGGTGGGGATGAGACTAGAAAGACAGCTTGATTAACAAAGTGCTTGTTCTGCAAGCGTGAGGACCCGAGTTTCGATCCCTGTGTCAAAAGCCAAGCTCAGCAAAACGCACCCATAATCTTAGCCCTGGGGAGGTGGAGATAGACAGATCTCTGGATCCCTCCAGCCAGTCAGCCTAATCTACAAGCTCCAAGTTCAACAAGAGATCTCATCTGAAGAAAAAAAAAGATTAAAGTGGAGAACAATTGAAGAAGATGCCTAACGTGACCTTTGGCCCCCACAAGCACACACATGCACAGTAGTACACACATACACATAAAGTGCTTTTTCTTCTGATTCATTTTTTAGAAAATTTATTTATTTGCTTTTGAGACAAGATCTGCCTGCATAGCCCTAAGATAGCTTGGAACTAGCTATGTAGAGCAGACTGCACTTCAGTTCACAGCGCCCTACCTGCTTCTGCCTCTGGTCAGAATGCTGGGATTAAGGTTGAGTATCACACACACGACCTTTTTCTAGTTCTTGTATCTCTAGAGCCAAGAGTTCTCAATGAGTCTGTGCACATGATTTTCTTTCTACTCAAGAAGGCCACAAAAGATGTAACCGTCCTGAGAGTTCTGGATTCTCATGTGACTGGGACTCTAATTGGGGAGAAGCGAGGGTTGGCTAAGTTGTATCTCAAAGGGTTGAGATGGGGAGAGCAGCCACATGGCAGGGTGAGCATCTTCAGAGGTTCTTCAAGCTTTTCGGGGTCAGTTTTAGGGTTGACGCTGATTGAAGTGACATCCAAAGTAACTGGTGCTGCGGTCACCATACAGTCACCATGAAAGTGAAGTTCTGTTTTCTGTGTAGTTCCAGCCTCCTTTCTACATCTCCCTATTAGTTCTGAGCTCTAAATGCGTGGGGTTCCGAGCATCCCCATCCACTGGAGCCTGTGTGAGGTGGTGTGGCCTGTGTCCCTGTCCTCATAAGGCTGTCACAACAAGGCTCGATTCTGGAGTCCTTGGTGCCGCACTGTGGGCTGATGAAAGGAAAAGTGTGCTTTTAACTGAGGGTAGAAATGAGTCCTTCATCCCGAGCGGCTAGATCTGGAGTCAGACCCCTCTATGCTAAGCTGCAAGGTCTGAGGAAATCAAGAGAGGGAGAAGATATTCCCGTGCGTGTGTGTACAGTCCTGGCTACCCCTGGCTAGATGCACATTGTGGGAGACCTTTCCTCTCCTCTCTCCAGGAACCAGGATTAATGCACCATTTCCCCATTCCCCACTGTTCTCTGTGCAACGCCCCCTCCCACCTATCAGCAATCTCAGAAATGTTCAGTGGAAGAAAAATCATCACAGCTACCAGTGCAAACAGAAAGGCTAGATAGAAAAATCAGATGCCAGGAAGCTGTGGGAATTGGCTGGAATCCTAACAGGGATGACTATGATAGGTTACAGCCACAAGGTTTATTTTATTTTAAGCCAGCAGGTTAGGATGTTGGTACAGATGAAGTATCCGGAGTTTGTTCTTGCTTTGGGGATGAAGAAAGGACAGAGTTGCAGAGAAGCAAAGCAGGAAGGGGTTTGGTTATTTAATTGCATGCATAGGTTTTCCCGTAACTTGATCCCAACCTGGGGTGGCATGGTAGGAGCACCTTTTGGCTGGACAGAGAGTGGTAATGAAAGGTAGTAGGATGGTATGTGTTGTGATTCCTGTACCAAGGAAATATCAGATGTTGTATGGAAAGACCTGACAGAGACGCCAGTTGGATAATACCAGGTGGCCTTATTTAACTAACAGAACCCGAAGGAAGCTAGCCAGTGAGGAGACATGATAGACTTAACAGTCTCCTCCAAATTCTGGACCCAGGAATCTTTTCCAGCAGGTCCATAACACAGAGGACGATGTCTGTGAAAGAGGGGACCCTCTAAGGCTTTTGGAAGGTCGGACTGTCCTGGTCAAGGCTCGCCTGTCTTCTTTCTATGAAAAACTGGAGCAGTTCTGCCTGTGGGTTGGTTTGGATGTCAGGTCTGCCTGTGGCTTAGTCTAGATGTGGTCTTGGATTCAGCTCACCTGGGTCAGATGCTCCTTGTCATTCCCAACCTTATGCAGCGGTCACCAATATTACAGGAACAGCAGAGCTGGCTTTGTGGAGACTCCGTTCTCGTTTATGGCTTTGTCTGCTCCACACCTAAGGCAGCTTTTATAGTGTTTCTGGCCTTGGTGCTGCAGAATCAAAATGGGACCTATATATTCTATAGGAGCCTTTGCCAGATCAAATACTGAACAGCCCACAGGTCAGCCCACCTCTGCGACATAGTGGGAACTCTTATTTAGTTCTGCAAGGGAAGCTCAGGCACCAATGAGCGATCTTGCCTGGCTCCCTGAACCTACCTGTGTAGAGCTCTTCCCAAAACTTCCTGGGACCGGCTGGAGGGGCTAGAGGATACTGGCTAGATACTACATATTCCATGTAGCTGGGATGCTGGAGCTCTGTCTTCTCAGCTTAGTCTCTCTCTGGCAGACTCTCTGTTTTCAGTGAGGGACCTGCAGAGATGGGATGGCTTGTTTTGAGACAGGATCTCGTGCACTCCAGTTAGTTTTGAACTTACTATGTAGCTGAGGATGGCCTTCTTTGAACTTTTGATCCTCCTGCTGCCACCTCCTGAATGCTGGGAGCCACCATGCCCAGTGTTTGTGGTGCTGAGGATCAGATTCAGGGCTCTGTATATGCTAGGAAAATACTCTATTAACTGAGCACACGCACCCTACCAACTGAGCACAGGCACCCTACCAACTGAGCGCACGCACCCTACCAACTGATCGCATGCAGTCTACCAACTGATCGCACGCAGTCTACCAACTGATCGCATGCAGTCTACCAACTGATCGCATGCAGTCTACCAGCTGAGACTTCCCCACCTGCTGCTGCTGCTTCTTGTTCTTCTTTTTCTTTCTTCTCTTCCTTCTTCCATCTTCCTCTTCCCACTCCCATCTGTCAGTTCACACTGTGGCCCAGACTATCCTTGAACTCCTGGTGGTCCTCCTGCCACAGCGTCCCAGATGCTGAGAGTGTGTGGTTTTGAGCTGCCATGCTTGGCTTCTAGGCACCTCTGAGGTCACACAAGTTTGTGCAGAACAAGGTAAGCTTTGGAGTGATGAGAGCCCCAGCAGCCACACTACGAATGCCCACCCTCCCTCCGCTGTGATGTTTTGGTAAAACACATTGACAGACTTTCTCTCTCTCTCCTAACTCACAGCCTTCTGAAGGGGGTGGGGGTGACAATCCTAGCTCTGTGATTAGGAAGTCGTAGAAGCTCTGGAAGCTAAAAGGTTTTGTGTAAGTTTGCAGTAAACTCATTTAGCGGCAAAAGCTGATGCGAGGCTATATTTATCCTGCTTTATTTTGAATATTCATATGTTTTGCTGCAAAAATATTAATGTGTTTGATTACAGAGTGCTGCCCTAGATGCCACTGGAGCTGTTAAACACAGGTCCCGATAAGCCTACCATCTGCACAGTTCTGATTTCTGAAGCACCTAGCGGGTTTGGATAAGTGATCTTAGGGCAGTATCAAGCCCCCCAGTTTAGAGATAACGAAAAGATTTGAAAGCAAGGCAATGATTTGCTGATGGTCACACAGCTATAAATGGTTAGGGCCAGGCACTATGCTTGTCTTCTAGCTCATAAGCCTTGGGCACACTACAGCAGGCCTTATAAGAACATGGACAGTGGTATTCTGGCTCAGCTCCATCTGACCTTGTCTTTAGGTACCAGCCCCATCCCTAAGCTGCCAGGGTTGGAGGCTTCAGCCATATTTCTTGACGTCAGTTCTAAAGGTCAGGTGTATCCAGGCTTTGCTTAGTTTCCAGCTACTGTGTCACTCACAGATTTGCCCCAATCCTGTTCAAACCCATTTCTGTTTCCTGTGAGTATCCTTTAGGGGGTGACGAGTGATTCTGTCCCTAATTTCCTGGGCACCTGGAACCCTGATCTTTTGGAGAGGTCTGTGGCTGTGAAGGGAAGGGAGATGGCCAAAGGCTTTGCTGGGGGCTTGTCCACGTGCCCAGCTGCTTTGGAGGCTAAGGCTCTGAGCTATCTGTCTTGGTGTTCCCTTTCCATTCTGAGCTTTCTTTTCTAACTTTGATGAGCATTTTCTGGATTGCTGGTTAATTGTACTTTAGTCCATGGTTTTGGATTTTGCATTGTGGCATCTGACAGCCAAGATGGAGATCAGTTAAATTTCCTCTGTCTGCACTCAGTTTGTGTCTTTTTTGATCTTTTTGAGACTGGTTCTCACTATATAGCCCAAGAACTCACTACATAGACCAGGCTAGCCTTGAATTCCCAGAGATGTGCTTGCCTCTGCCTTCCAAGTTCTGGGATTAAAGGTGTGCGCCACCATACTCAGCTGGTGTTGACTTATGGTTATTATTGTTTTACTTACTTTTTTTTTTAACCTGCTAGTGGTTACTGAGTCATATGAGATCTAGAATAAACTCTTGAAACTTTCATAGTTCTAGGAAGCTCTAGAAAGTCTTTAAAATGTCCTAACCAGAACAGCTAGACTCAAATCCCACTTTTGATTTCTTGCTAACTCGGAGTGTGCGTGTGTGTGATGATTTTAAAACATAATTGAAAGTTCAAGTGTAAGACTTAAGAGTCTTGCTAAATGAAGATAAGAGGTGACAAGAGGGTTCTTGAATGTCCTATGATAACTACATGTTCTGCTTAGGTGAAAAGGTGACGCTTCCATAGTTATTCTGGTAGATAGAAAGAATGCCGCACTGTCCACTGCTGCCTACAACCCCATGTCTTATACATAGTGAATGTGCTCCTCTTGACTGCTGTCGCAGAATGCCGATTGTATCAATTACGGGCCAGTGTGGCTGGGGCTGTGGTAGTTGACCTCTACAGGCTGTCTGCTCATCTGTAAAATGGGTTACCAACAACAGTCCTTACTCAAGGGGTCATCATTATAAGTAGCAACCTGTAAGTATTTGCCACACATGGAAGTGCACACTGTGTGTTCTATAGGTGTTCGCCAGTTGGTAGCTGTCACTGTTGTGCAGAAGGCCATGCCCACAGCACAGGCCTTTGCTCTCCTTTGTCTTCCCTGGGAAGTGGACCAGTGCAATCTGGTGTCCCTGGTACATTTTGTCCGATTGACCCAGGGTCTGACGAATCATTCCAGTTCTTTAAATTTAATTGGACAGTGCCACTGCTGTCTGGTCCAAACACAGAGCCCAGATGTGGTGTCCACTCTCCATTCACAGGGCGTAGGGTGTGGAGGAGCACTTTGGTGGGGGTGGAATGGGGCGCGCGTGCGTGCACGCACACACACACACACACACACACACACCACCTTACGGAAAGCGGTCATGGGCTGGACTCACAGGAATGATGGGAGCTGAGAACTTCATCCCTAGGAATCCTTCCCAGAGTGTACCAGCGTGGTTCAGGGACAATACTCAATGCTTGTTACATGTCAGCTTCTGGCCTGAGTGCACTAATGAGATCTCCTTAATTCTTAGCTGGGCTGTAAGGGGGCAGGGTGTTGGTTTCGCGTTTCTGATGGGCAAGGAAAGTCCATGAGGTTAGTCAACTTGTCTATGGAAAGCAGGAGAGGGCGCCAGGATTGGCGCTTTAGTCTTCTGACTTATTTTCCCTGAAGCCAAGTGACCAGCTCTGGTCTTCTCATTTCTCCTGGTGGCTTCAGAGGAGATCAGTCACCTGCACATGGCACAGTGGACAGGTGTTTCGGGGCCCAAATTGCGCAGATCCGGGAAATCCAGCGTCACATCTTACTGACGAGTGACCGACTTCTAGAGGTAGAAGCTGTTTTGTTTTGTGCAGCCTTGGTTGTCCTGGAACTTGCTCTGTAGCCCAGGCTGGCCTCAAACTCACAGTCTGCTTCTGCCTCCTGAGTGCTGGAATTAAAGGCGTGTGCCACCACTGTCTGTCTGAGGTAGAAGCTTTTATGCTGACTGAAAAAGAGAAAAACAGAGAAAGGGAGAGAAAAAAGAAACACGTTTTCAAAAATAAAAACTCTGCGTTGTTAATTCCGTGCCGGCATAATCAGAAATCCCCCTTTCTACTGTTTCCCTTAAAAGCCCCTATGTCCTTATTATGCTGGCTCAGTCTGAAAAAAACTGGTTGGGTTTTGCCTATGCGAGGCTTAACTGTGCAGCTGTGGGGAGGGACTCCAGCCTTTTCTTGTTTAGCATGGAAACTTTGGCTAAAACTCCCCCAAATCCTGTTTGAGTCTCAGTTCTGAACTCACTTTCCACTCTGACCCTGAGACCTGATTCTCTTCAGCATGAACAGATTGTGTTCAGCCTTACAGGAGGAAGGACCCAAGTTAGGCAAGAGAAGGAACTTCCTGAGACAGCACGGGGATGCTAAGAGAGCTACTAAAAGACCTAGTCACAGATATTTTGATGAAGAGGAAAAAAAATTGCTAGTCTTGTCTAAATTCTTTACAGTCAGCAGGAGTCCTTGGAAAGTGAAGACAGACAGCACACACACACTCAAACCACCAGATGAGCTGAAAATAAGGCCCGTTCTCCATCAAACCATTACCTTTGCAGAGGCCAGGGTGGTGATAAGCAGAAGCAATACCGCATTAACCGGCAGCAGCAGGGATGGGATAAAAAGCTGCCTACCTACCTTCCACTTCCCCAGTGACCCCGTCCTGATAGGGGAGCCACTGAGCCCCCGTTATCCTCTCCTGGGCTAAGTGGATTAGCTGAGGGTTGTGATCTTAATGCCATTAGGTCTGTTGGCACAACGCTCCTTGCTGTCATGAGAAGCAGATCTGGCCTAACGTAATGGCCCTCTGGGTAATCCATCAAGCCTGGAGTACTGGGGGAATGTTACTCGTGTTAATTTGGGGGGAGTCTTTTATGGTGACTGGGAAAGATGCTTAAGAATTTACTTATTTAAGCCATTCAGCAGGTTAGCGGCTGCCAGGGGTCTACGGAGCCCCCCCCCCCAATTTCTTCAAGGAAGGCCCCTCCCTAATCCCTGAAGCCCAGGCCTGATTACTTCCAGAGTTGGAGCCAGGACTTAGCAGGCTCTTGTTTCTCACTGAGGTGCCTTATTAGGAGCACCTGGCATCATAAGCCTCTAATGGGAACCAGCGCTCTCCTCCTGCGTGACCAGTGACAAGTCGCCCTGTCAGCCGGAGCTCGCCGTGCGAGGAAGTTCTTATTAGCTTTATGGTCAGGAGGGCTTGTCCTGTTCAGGAAATGAATGTTGCCGCTAAAGGTCCTCGGCCCTGACCCCGGCGGTGTAACCTGTGCAGGCTGGGGAGACTCACTCAGGATGCTTGGGATTGCAGCCCCTCTCTGGTTCTCGTCATATGTAAAAAGGGGATCATTGTGGTGTGGTGCAGCCTTGAACTTTTGATTTATGCGGTGAGGGTAACTTAACCCTTTCTGAGCCTGGAGGGCTATGTAGTCATAGGACCCAGGGTGTGCATCCATGCATGTGTGAGCCCATGTGTGTGGGCATACATGTTTGTGTGTGAGTGTGTGCGTGCCTGTTTGCGCACCTGTGTGCACATACGAGGTTAAGAAGACACACCGCATACCAATGGGTTATTAATGGGAGGGAGTGTTTCAAGGTCTCTTTCTCTTTCTCTCTCTCCTCCTTCACCCTTTTCTTCTAAATTTCCTATAGTGGTTGGCTGCGTAGTGGTGAGTGGAGAGAGCATGGGATCTGGAAGTGAGGTTGAGCCTGAATCCATGCTCTTCTAGATGCTGGTGGACAGGACAGGGTTCCTAGCCACTTGCATCTGGGTCAGTGGGAGGAAGTTAGGAGCATGCCATTTGGCATGGTGCTATCCTCGTCAGTGGGGTCGTGGTGCACACAGCATAAACAGTTAGCCAAGGTTGGGTGCTCGCATGACCCTGGATTGCCGATTTGAAAAGGACGTGTGACCCTCTTTAATATCTTTATGAACTCAGATTTACAGAGTTAAAGAGTGTGTGTTTCTTTCAATATATCCAATGCCTCCCCCAACCCCATCATAGCGCCAAGTCCTCAAAGCAAGCCCTCTCTGGTTGTCGTACTGCCCCCCCTGCCCAGTGCCTGAGGGAGTGTTTCTAAATGTGACTTTTGCTGAGAACAGTGGCGTCTGACCTCGTTCTTAAGGAAAACTTCTGCCTGCCTCTTTTTTGAGAAAAGATGTTTGTGAGTTGTCCAGTCAGTGGATGCTCTACTTGGTCGTTGCTGGTTTAAAGTCCCTTGGTGATGAAGGAGTGAGCTGCACCTTGAGGGGGAACTTGTGGAGTGTGGCCTAGAAAAGAGGGGTCAGTGCAGGCAAAGGCCTCCTTGGGAACAGACCTGTCTCTGTGTTTGTAGCATCATTGATGGCAGCTCACAGAAAAATACAAATAAGAGCTTTTCAAATTGTTCAGTTAGGGACAAAGAGAGATGGCAGACTGCTCAGCCAGGTTGAGGCCATTAAGCCCAGAGTTTTGGAAAGCAAGGACATGGACCCGTTTCAGGATGCATACCCTGGAGGCAAACCGCTATGTCCTCTTAGATTTTTCTCCTTCCTTCGTATATCAAAACTGCGTACCTCTCAAGTGAGTCGTTGCTGCACAGCTCAGAGCGGGTGGAAGCTGCTTCGATGGCACTGGCCACATTAGGAATTGGAAATCCTCAGAGCCAAAGGGAAACCGTGACAGTTGTCCTCTAAACTGATCTGCTAAATCAAGGCTCAGCTAACAGTTGTGAATCTACCTCCCCACATCCCCCCCCGCCCCCGCTCCATTGGCAGAAGGGTTGAAGATGGTACCTAAATGCAATGGGGAGCTAAATCGAGTGACTCTAAAAACACTTCTTTCCTTGAAGTTCCGTGTGGGAAAACCGACTGGGCTTGTGAGGGCTACAGACTCTGTGGGGCTTCCAGCACAGTGGATTTTCAGGGCCACCATTCACTTTTTCATAATTATCTTCTGTTTTACTTTCTTGTCTTGACAGCTATAAGAGATGTGTATTTTCCCCCCGTTTTCCAAGTCACAGATAAATACCACCTCCCCCAAGCCAGATTCAGTGGTGTGTGTGGGGTGCAGACCAGAACACATCTTGGCATTCCTTGTTGCAAAAGTGAAAAATATCTCTGTTTGCAGTTAATTTTAGTGGCAAGCAGATCATGTTAACTGGGTGTAATTACTTCCAGATATGGCCGAGGGTTTTGTGTGTTGAGATGAAGGGCCTGGTAAGTGCTCACTTCCTGTGTAAATTAGCCTCTTCCATTCTGTCTTTCATTCTGGCCAGTCCTGGATTGTGTCATTCTCCCGTTTTCCCCCTCCCAGCCTGCAGCCCTGGGGGTGAGGCGGCTTGCTCTGTCCCTCTGAGCGCAATTCTCTTGTCACCTAGAGACACTAGTCTCTCTGAGTTTGCACTTGGAATAAGAAACCTTTGAAAAGGCTCTGACTAGTGTCCCGGCTGCTTCTGTCACACAGATTTGGCCTGAGAGCATCTCCCAGTCATGTGGGCCACATCTTTAGAAATCAGTACTTGTGTGCGTGCATGCATGCGTGCATGTGTATGTGTGTGTGTATGTGTGTCAGTACATATGTGTATATGAATTTGTTTATGGGTACATGTGTGGGGGTGCATGTCAGATATTAGCCAAGGGTTCCTCCCCATTAATTAATTAATTAATTTTGAGGCAGAGTTTCTCAATGGCATGGAAAGTGCTGATTAGGTGATTAGAATGGGCATCCAGCAAGCCTGAGGGATTTGTCTGACCCCACCTCCCCAGTGCTGGGACCCTAAGGGTCCATCAGCACATCCAGCGTTCTCCTGGTGATAGAGCTCAAATCTCCATTCTTGCAGAGCAAGCAATGTTTGACTGAGCCATCACCCTGCCCCCTTATTTTTAATGGATTTGTGTGTGTGTGTGTGTGTGTGTGTGTGAGAGAGAGAGAGAGAGAGAGAGAGAGAGAGAGAGAGAGAGAGACAACCCTCTCCATACCCACTTTGTAGATCCACACCCCCCCGCACCATTTATCTCTGTTAGGGTCTCACTGTGTATCTCTGGCTACCCTGGGATTTACTATGGAGACCAGGATGACTTAGAACTCAACCTGCTTTTGTCTCTTGAGTGCTAGGATTAAAGGTGTGCTCCGTCTTGGCCAGCAGAACTTTAATCCTTTTATTTTTCTACCTCAGCAAGCAGGGCACGTGACAATGATCAGGAATCTCAGAAAAAATGATATGGTTATTGGCAGACAGTGAAGCTATAGTCATAAAGAGAACTTATATAAGTCCCATGCAAAGTTACCAAGCTTGACAAAGCAGGGGGGACCCTTCCAGAAAGGGAGGAGAAAACCCACCTGAGCAGTTTCTGCCGAGTTGTCTGGGTCCCCAGAATTGGAATGGAGGAAAAGAACATTCGATTCAAGCTCTCCTAAACACGGCTTCTGCTCTGTGGCCAGCATTCTTGGTGCTGTTTGCATAAGAGGTGACTGTTTATCATCCTGCATCAGCTCTGCTGATAACCCTTGTGGTCTGTGGAACAATCTACTAGGAGTAGATGGCTTGATAAGGGCCACCTTTCTCAGCCTGTGAAGATAAACTGTAGGGGTCAGGTGAGGGGTGGTGAGTTAGGTAGTAGGGACCAGCGGAGGCTGTCAGATGGTGTGCAGTCGCAGGGAAGAGCTTGAAGAAAGAGATGGCTCTTTGATCTCATGATGTCCCGGCTTCCTGCCCTCACCTCCTGTCCCCCTACTTCAAGGGAACATTTAGAGACTCAGGTTCATGCTCAGATCAGAAAGGGGAGCTATCGGTCACTTTTGCCTCTTAACTGTCTTACAGTCTCTTCCCAGTCTTAAAAGCGTGGGGCTTACTAAAGATGTCAGCTTGAGTCCCTGTACCTAGCCCAATATGCCTCTCTTGCTGAAACAAAGTATCTAGGTAAAGGAAAAACTTCTGACCCTAACCCTGGTCAATAAGCTGCCTGATACTCAAACAAAAGAGTTTGGACTGGCTGCTGAAGGCAGGTACCCAGCTGATAGCTTTGTTTTGATGTCCTTGCAGTGTTTGCAGATCACAAAGTGGGCTATTTAGAGCAGGGGGTATCCACCGGGCAGCCTTACTGGGAAGCACAAAGTCCAAGAGATGCCGAGATAGAGTAGTGCAGTCGGGCATCAGGCATGCGTGGGGGTGCTGAGTTCTTCACTCAAAAGAAGAGGTTTCTGGAAGGTGGTGGCAATGTTAATTTTTAGTCACTGTTGAGTTGGTGACAAGAATGAAGGCTTTAGAAAGAGGTACAATGGCTGGAAAGTCAAGCCACCATAACGTGCCTACTATTCGCTAGCTGTGTGCCTTGGACAAGCTGCATGGCCCCTCTTTGTCTATGGCCTTGAGGGTGTGTTATGTTTCACATGTTCAGTTCGGTGAAAGTATTCTAGAGTTATACAGCCGGGCTCCTTGAATGATGCTGTTTTGACCCAAAGGAGAGGCTGTGATAGGAATCCCTGCTAACACAGGGCTAAAGAGTGTCAGCCCTGTGTCAGCAGCCAGCGAGGGAGATCATAGGGGATCGTGCAAGCACATCAGGAATCTGAGGTTCTCCACTTGGGCTGGAGCTGGAGCTCATGGTTGTCTAGCGTACATGAGGCCCTGGGTTTGATTCCCCAGAATTCCATAAGCCCGAGTACAGTGGCTCCTGGCTGTAGTCCTGGCATGTGGGATATGGAGAGAGAAGAATGAGAAACTCACACCCAACCTCAGGTTACATAGTGAGTTTGAGGCCAGCCTGGGCTACATTAAATCTTGCCTCAGAACAGCAACGAACCCCCCCACCCGCATAAAAAAACAACAAAAGCCCCCAACAACAACAAAGCAAGCAAGCAACCAAATAAAGATGCGTCCATAGAAAGCAGCTATTGGAAAGAGGTCATATTTATCATAAAAGTCTCTTTAATGAACCAGTGTTGCTGCCACCCCTGATGTTCGCGACATCTCTAGGACTTTTCAGAAGTCTACACTACATTCTTCTGCCTTGCCTTTGGGAGGGTAGCTTAGAATTGGGGAATTGATGATCCTTGGAAATATTGTGAGTGATGAGTGTGGGTGTGGGTTGCCTGGGAAGGCAGGACCTAGAGGGAGCTCAGCTCCCCCACCCCTGACCCTTGCAGCGTGAGTACTGACTTCACTTCTCAACTGGGAAGTGAATGAGTCCAAAGGGCCTATGACTTCAGCTGCTGTGGCTGGAATCCCAGTGAGGCAGCCTCCATTGTGATGACCTAGCCTGGCCAAGACCCCTCTGACTGTTGTAGTGTTTCTGTGTTCGTGGTGCAGCCTCCTGTGAGGTTAGGGTCTTTGAAAGTCCCATTAAATCACCACACACACACACACACACACACACATACACACACACACACACACACACACACACACACGCATGTGCGCGCGTGCAACTTGGGCATCACCAAATAATAAAGGTCAGAGTTGGATTGACTAAGATATCCTAAGGAAGGTGCACAGCTTGCTTTGGAATCCAGATTGTACCTTTTGGGAAGGCTCCAGAAGACTGAGGAGCACGTGTGTTCAAATTCTAGGCTGGTACCCCGCACAAACTCTATGGTCTCAGTTCCCTTTCCTAACAGTGTTATTGTCCTAAGACCCTGAAGTCATGGCGTGGGGGGTGCTGTTTGCTTCCTCTCTGTCCTGTGGGTGGAAAGCAGTCCTTCTGAATGCACCTTAGGGCTGATTGGTTGTCCTGCCTAGCTCTACAGCGGCCCAGCAGCCTGGCTGGGCAGGGCCTGTGCTTGGCCTCTGTGCCCCTCCTATTGCATTATTTATAGTAAACTCCGTGAGTGCTAAAGAGGAAGGGTGAGTCACCCATTGAAACCATCGATGACATAAAAACAAGCGAAATGCTTACTGTGTGTTTTATGCAGTATTTCAGGGCAGCTTGTGCTAATTTGAACACTCCCAAACTGGATCTGTGAAGGTCTCCACGTGTGGGGGAAAGTTCAAGTTCAAGCTAGTTATTGAAAATCTGCTTCTGCATCTGCCTACTTTCCTCTGCTGCCCTCCGATCCCTCTTCAGGCTCCACCAGGCTCACTTGGTGTGGATCACCTGTATTTTGGGAAGGTTAAGGAACAGTATGGGGGCGTTAGATTATGGCTCATCTCTGTCCCTATTCTTTCCTGCTGCTGAGGAAGACACCCCACTTGCTTTATGCATGGGGTGTTCAGGTGTTTGGAGTGACAGAATGATGATAGAATGTTAGGGTTGCCAGGGTCTTGAGGAGCCTCTATTTTGAAACGTTCCTTTAGAGAGGTGCTCCTGGAGTTCTAGGGAGGTTCTGTGATTTACCCAAGACCACACAGCACTCTAGTGGCCAGACTAAGATTAGAAAGTGGGACTGTCACTCTCCGTCTACTTCCATTACTTCTTTGCACCCCTGCCAAGGACTGCCCAGGCCTGCTCCCCACTTCCTCCACACTGGAATCTGACTTGAGAACTATTTCAAACCTTTGTCACTGAGAAGGGGTCAGGTGAGTTTTGGCACAGGGACTTGAGTCCCTCCCACACTCCCCTTTTCTGTCAGCCCGGGTTGTCAAATGTCCATCAAGTCTTTCAGATGTGACGGCAATGTCTGTGTTAGGGGGCTGGAGACACACAGACTGCTCAAATATGGAGCTACCCTTGAGCTTAGAATTTTAGTGGAGTTTAAACCCTGCCTGTCCTGGTGCCTGTGATTGAGTGGAACGCGATGGAACAACGACACAGGCTAGGTATGCACAGTCGGATGACTTGCTTTCCCCCTGGAGGCACTTTGTAAACATGTCCCGAGTTCATTTGTGATTGGCACTGAGGTGGACCTTGCAAACAAGTCTTGTGGGGTCTTGCTAATGGGTGAGAGATAGCCACCTAGTAGCCCTACCCCCCCCCACCCTATAACTCTTGTATGGTGAAAATAGGCAGTGCCAGGATCCTGAATAGAGTGGCATTTGAGTGGGCAGTTGAAGGACAAGTTGAGTTTGGGGCTTGGTGGCTCATACTGAGTGCAACCCTGTTTCAACCACATCTTCAGACCCAAAAGTCAGATTTGTTTGGCTTTGAGACAGGGTTTCTCTGGTTAGCCCTGGCTGTCCTAGAACTTGCTGTGTAGACGAGGTTGTCCTTGAACTCAGAGCTCTGCCTGTCTCTGCCTCTCCAGTGCTGGATTAAAGGAGTGTGCCACCACGTCTGGCATCAAAAAGTTGGATCTGAAGATGAAAACAGAAAGTGGGACCATGTGGTCTGACCCAGGAGACAGAGGAGGAAGTCACTTATCTGCCAATGTTGGGGTCGTCTGTGCTGGAATGGTCAATTGGCATGCCCTGGGGCTACCCTAAGTGTTGGGATGGGCCTAGAGAAGGCATGGTGCAGTGATAATAACAGAGGGACTGGATGCTCAGTAAAGCCTGAATTCAGATTCTGACCCTTGCAGACATCATGGCCAGAAAACCCCTGTGTACTGTGGCCACTTTGTCCCCTCAGTGAAGGATTCTGAAGATTTCTGGGCATGCCCTTAGCATCCACTACACAGGGAGCAATGTAATTGCTCGACAAATGTAACTATCGCTTAGTTTTGGGCTAACTGGGAACCTTGGAAGGTGTTTTGAGTAGGAGCCTCACCAGAACCCCATGCCGATGTCACTTCCATTGAGCATGCTTTTTACTGTCCTCAGCCTCTTTCCTGTCTTCTAGCAATGATCTGAAAAGGTACTTTGAGGGTGGTTGACTGCCCTTAAAGAGACTTCCTCCCCATGTCTCCTATCTGGCACTCCAACAGCGAGAAATGAAATGGACCCTTGTCACCTCATGTCTGTGGGCAGAGAGCCAAGGAGAGGAGCTCTGGGGAAGAGGAGCTTCAGCCTGCAGGGTCAGAGAAGTGGCACCATGGCACTGGTCCTCCCGAGTGCTACCCATCTCTCTTTTAATAGCAATGCCAGGGCCCAAAGTGAGCCTAACGGTCAAGCCTCTATTCTCGCCTACGCCGACAGCAGGGGCAGAGCAGGAGGCTATCTCTCACAGGCCATTCTGGGCTGTGGTTGTCACACCATGCAATGTCTGCAAACCGACAGTGGCCAGGGGAGATAAGGGCCCCCCGTTGTGTAATGAGGGCCGTGGGCTGTTTGCCCGATGGATCTGGCCCCTGGGTAACTGCTAACCTCAACGGAGGGGCGGCCGGCTTGGCAGCGCCCAGGCCCCTCGCCGACTTGCTGGGGCCTTTTTGTGGTTGGATAAAGGAAGCTCATGTAGGCCGCCTGCAGTGTGGAGGCCTGGCCCACAGGGCTGGCATGCCTTGCTTTTCTCTCTTCTTTGTCTTTTTTGTTGTTGGTGTTGAGAGAGAGAGAGGAGAGAGAGAGAGAGAGAGAGAGAGAGAGAGAGAGAGAGAGATCCTCGAAGAGGGACACAGTCTTCCTGGGCATGTCCTACTTCATTGTAGTAGAAAATAAAGTGAACTTTGTCTCACTGGGAGCCTCCTGGGCCCTGAGTCCTTGAAACTTAGGAACCCTGGCTGGAAAAGAAACATGGCTGAAGTTTCTAGAAGCTAGCAGATGTTTGTAGGAGCAGCAGAGGGGGCTGTGTTGCTGTTTCCTCTCTCTTTCCAACCCTGGATGGATGCTCAGGTGAACACCAGCATGTGTCCTTTGACTTTTAGAAGTGACAAGGCTCCTGGTGTCTCCTGATTATCCGAGATGGGCAGTGACTGAACAGGGCTATGTGGCCTTCCGTTTCTGTCTATAACCTGCTCCTTATCCCCATCAGAAAAGTTTTGTGGCTCTCTAAGCACTTGTTCCATTTCCAGGGTTCTTACTGCACTCTAGAAGTTCTTCCTGGGAGGGGGCCATAGGGACTCAGCCAAAGGCCCTGGCCGTATTTTGTAAGGTGGCTTTGTGTCTTTCCTATGGGGGTAGTGGTTTCCCTTAAACCATGATTTCGGTTCCCATTGTTATCCTCACAACCCTCTTCTAAATATCTGAATTTGTAAAACTTTTTCTGATTGCGTCAGAGTGGCCCTCTTCAGTGACATAACCAGGTGGATTGCCGAGCTGAGAGATGAACTAGACTCTCGCCTCCATTGTTGAACACGTGAGGCTTACATTAATATGCTGTCCTTGAGTGTCTCTTTCCTGTTACGGGTACTATGTGCTCTTGGTTATCTCTGAGCTGTTTTGTTGATCCCCAAGGCTTAGGTGATATATTTTTTTTCCCCAGAGAGGGTAGGCATGTTTTGTTTTATGCCATTAGCTTGAGTGCATAGCCCCTTTAGTTGGAGGTTGCTTTGTGCCCGCTGTAGGGTTCTGGCTCAGGGATGGGCAGGAACAGGAAGGTGGTGATTAAAAGCCTTCAGAGGCAGTGACTCATATTGATTTTAGCTTATCTGACCCTTTAGCTTGAGGCTGCCCTTCCCTCAAAGTGTCCAGCTTGGCTGTGAGTTAGAGCAACTGAGAAATGTAACGTATGCCAGCCTTTCCCTTGCGTTAATTAAGGCTGAGAAATCCATTATTTAGAGGGATCCCAGCACCCTGAGGAAGGCTCTGGAGCTTGCAACAGAGATCTGTAGCTGAAATCTGGGGCCAACCGGAAGATGCCCAGGTTGAACAGGGAGAGGTGTTGGGAAGTAGAAGAGGCAGGTGCCTGCTGAGGCGGGCAGGGAGCCCCTGGCTCTTCCCCTACTCACGGTGCTGTCCTCATTTTACACCATCTCCCTGATTTCCTTTCAATGAGTGTGGGGTGTGGGAGCCTCAGGAGGGAGAGTGAGTTAGGGCCAGGCCTGGATGCTTTGGACACTAGGCTAGCAGTCAGGTTGTTTGCACGGCTTGACTGGCTGGAGTTGGTTTACAGATATCAGCAGAGGGCAGATATGGTGAGATAGATGGATGCTTGCTCAGGATGCTAGGTCCTGTCTGGTTCCCCATCTTCTGTTCAGGTCTAGTGGCAGGACTGGATGATGAAAATGGTCGTATAGGAGGCCTGGACACTAGATACTGGCTTTCTCCGAAGTTCTTACCTCTCCAGATTCCACCCGAAGCTCTGAATGATACTGAATGGGGACATTGCTATTATAATGTTTTTTTGAGGCCTAGTTTCATGTAGCCCAGGCTAGCTTTGAGCTTGTTGTGTAGCCAAGGATAACCTTGTACTCCTGATCCTCCCATTTCCATCTCCTGAGTGCCGGAATCATAGGTGTGAACCAACACAGTCAGTTTATGTGGTGAACCCAGGGTGCTTGCTAGGCAGGCACTCTTTCGACTGAGCCACATTCTTAGCCCTGAATGGAGACGCTACCCTGGCTGGACACGTGTTCCTTTTCATAATCACTCTACAGAGATGTTCCACAGCAGTGCAAACGCCGTCTCAGGTCTCTGGAGAGCAGGATTTGGATTGAAAGACTTTCTGTGAATGGTAATCATTTTCTCCCATCACCTCGTGGCCACCTGGATTCTGTATCTGTCCCGTCCAGCTTTCAAGACCTGTTCCAGGCAGGCTCTTCTGAGCAGTGCCACCACCCTGGAGCTAGGGGCCTTCCTCCTCTCTGTTTCTGGCAGCAGCTGGAGCTTATGACATCTGCCTGTGAGCTCGGCTGCCGTAGTAACCTGTCAGAGTGGCCTGTTTTCTGCACAGGAAAACGTGTCTGTGAAGACAGCAATCGGGGTTGGTCCCCCGCTACTTATGCTCCCTGGCAATGGCATGCAGAACATAGAGTAAACACTCAGCAGACAATGATGCTTGGACCTACTTTCCCCGTAACACATTTCTTCTCTGCGAATTCAGATTTCTAGAATCACGTGGTGTAGTACTTCATTAACTGGCGATGTTGATGCTGTTCTTTCAAAGGTCACTGCTAACCTCTGCCGTGAGCCTCTTGCTCCTTCCTCCACTTCCCTAGTATTCCTTTAAACCCTCACCCTAGGTACAGGGCAGTCACATACAGGGAACTCTGGCCTCTGGGATACTCCCAGATTGTCTCCTTTCTAAGAGGTCATCTCTGGGGTCCCTAGAGTCCATTCCTCCAGGCGTGAAATTCCTGTGCAGGCTGAACATCCCTAATCTGGAAATCTGAAACTTTGTAAACTCCTAAAAGCAAAGGATCTCAGATTTCAGATCAGGGATGCTCAGCCTGTAGGGCTGAATACACCTGTTCTAAATCCCAAAGAGCCCTGGGGTCCGGAATGGTGATGTGTCTCTATGGGTCAATGTGCTTTCTACAAAGGTTGACAACTTGAGTTCAATCCCTGGGACTAACATAATGGAAGGAGCAAACCAGCTCCTTGCAAGTTATCCTCGGACCTCCACGTACATGCTGCGACACACAAACTCCCACCACAAGGAAAGAATGAATGTTGAGTGAATATAGAACTCTTCAGAATCTGAAGCACTCGGTCCCAAGCGTTTCTTGGAAGGAGGAAGGTGGAGTGCTCAGTGTGTCGCTAGTGCTGAAGGAGACCCTGTTCCTCAGAATGAATGTGCTTCTCAAGGGAATGTCTCTTTGTCTCCCTTCTCTCCACAGTTCTCTTCCTTGGCAGTCCTGTGGTTTCTTTGAGTGCCTCTCTAATGCTGACTGCCGGAAATCTAATCTCCTAGTACTAGTTGTTGTTGTTGTTGTTTTCCATGCAGTGTGTGTGTGTGTGTGTGTGTGTGTGTGTGTGTGTGTGTGAGTGTGTGTGTGTTCCATTCCCCTTGCCTGCTGGGTATAGCAGTCAGGCCAAGAAACAGAGCTCAGTGTCTCTCAAAACTGCTTTAACACAGTTTCTCTAGAATCTTCACTGACTTTATCTGTGTGGGAGGCTCTGCCCAGTCCTAGGCACTTGTCTTCATGCTTTGATGTTTCTTGTCCAACCGTTTTGCCTTCCATATCCACCATCAGTCTCTTGAAGCCATTTCCTCACCTTCAGGTAACCACCCAGGTTTGACCCAGTCTAATCAACCTCCCTGCTAGGCTCCCCTCACCACATCCTTCCTAAGCAGTGTTCCACTCTAGAGTTACCAAGAAACTAGCGCAGGCTTTGCTCAGCGTCCAAGCCATAGGTGAGCCTAGATCCCAGCTGCTTGTGTGCTATTCCCCTCTTACCCAGCCTGTATTGTTGGACACAGGGAAGAGGCCATCTTCCATCTTTTTTTTTTTTATTTGTGCTACTGCCTCGAAGTAGTGTCCATGTTCTTTGTCTCACCTGCTTGTCCTTCATGTCCCGCTGTGGGGTACAGACCTCAAAGCCCAGCATGTATGCTGCCGCCTCCTTCGGCAGCCCTTTTCTAGTGTATTCTTGCCCCCCCCCTGCACTCCTAAGTGGGAACCAAACCATGGGGACCGGCCTTCAGGGTGAGCCAAGATGGCTGCCTTCAGGGTGAGCCAAGATGGAAGTGTGAGTGTTGCCTGTTTCCTTGCTTGTCAATTTCCTGGGGCTCATTTTTTTCCCCTGGGAGTTTTTGTAAGGCAAGGACTTGGGTTCAGCACCTGGTGGTTTGCTATACTCTTGCCTTTCATGTTTCGTTCCTTCTTTGCAGCGAGCTTGATAGCTGTTTTTTTCTTCCCTCCGTCCCTCCCTCCATCCCTCCCTCCCTCTTTTGGAGACAAGATGTTAAGTAGCCCAGGGTGGCTTCAAACATTTTATGCAGCCAGGGATGACCTTGAATTTTGGGTCTTCCCTTTTTTGGGTCTTTACCTTTCAGGAGGGCTTACAGGCGTGACTGGCTTCCATCCTCCCTCTTTTTGTGGGGTGGAGATGGGAGAGTTCTAGAGTAGATGACAAGGACTGTGGGTTTTGCTCTGCTCCAACACTGTTTGGGAGGGCATAGATTCATGACCTGTGATGTATCAGGTGGATTGCCTGGGGGAGTAACCTCTGATTCCAAAGGTCCCAGGAAGCAGCAAGTCTTGTCTACGATGCCTGGAGACCTTCCCTGCCCACCTGAAGCTGGACAATGGGAGACCAAGGCTGTGAGATGATAGGGTCCAGAGAGTAGAAGCTCTCGATGCAGTCCCAATGTGCCCACTGGGGACTTGTCCACTAGGGATGAGTCTGTGCACCTAGTCTTGCCAAAGGCCGTTTGGAGCTTGCAGTTTGTGAACCCAATGTATGTGTAAAGCAGAGATGAGAGGAAACTGGGTGGGGAGTGTGAGGAGGCTAGTCCCCCCTCCTCCTTTCCTTCCACACCCAGATGGAAGGTGCTTGGGGCCACCCTGGGGTGACCAGCAAGGAAGAGGGGGATGAGGAATGGGTTCTGGGACATTTTGTTGGTCTTGCTCCCTGCTAAGACTGTTCCTGTAATTAAGATGGGAGGTTCAGAAGGGGACACTCGGAGCTCATCTGGCCCATGACCATCCAGGTAAGACAAGTAGCATTACTGCTTTGAGGTCCATTTTATCCATGAGTGACCGAGGGCCCCCAGCCCTGTCCAGCACAGTACTAGTCATTCCAGGTGACGTCCTAGCTCTGCTGTGCTGGTCTCTGCTCTCACGTGCTGCTAGTGAGCTAAAGGGACAGGAGAGGGCTCCTTCTGGAACCGGAGATTCATCTGTCACACCAGCATCTGAGTTCCGAGAGTGTGGGAAAATATTCGTGTTTTGTTCTCAGAGTCCTAATGCAGAGCGTGTAGCTTCTTGGATTCTCAGTTTGCCTGAACTGAAGCCTCACTGGCCCAACCTTGGAGGTCCTTGGTGAGTAGGAGTTGTCAGTTTTAGCCGTAGCAGTCTCCTCAGGCCTTGGCCAAGATCTTTTGTGGTCGTGCCTGGATTTCTGCTGGTGACAAGGTGGATTGGAGACCTGTGTGGCTTAGGCCATGTCTGGGCAGAGCTTCTGAATTTTTGGCTCAGAGTCCCAGCCTTTTGGGCCTCCAATTCTGGGAATCCCAAGGGCTCATTGTTTGCTTTATGGGTCAGGCCTATTCTCCTTCCCTGGTCATGCCCATCTGCTGGGTCCGTTGGCATCTCAGATACCCATTTCCTGTAAGATACAAAAGGCCAGATTAGGCCTTCGTTTATTTATGTTTTTCTGCAACATTTTATCTCCAGTGAGTTTTATTTCACATTAGAGAAATTTCTTAATGGCTTTTTATTAAGCTCTCCTTCTGTCCCTTCCTTTCCTCTTGTGGAGCTGGTTATGAAACCAAGAGCCATGTACATGTTAAGCACGGGCTCTCCTATCGAGCTGCACACTTAGACCAGTTTTAAAAAACATTGTGAGCTGGGAGATGGGTTCTGTTGGTGTAGTGCTGGCTGCAGCCAGCATAAGGGCCTGAGTTTAGACCCTAAACACAAAAGTTTGTGCCTATAATCCCAGCACTGGGGAAGTGGAGATAGGCAGGTTCCTGAAGCTTGTGGGCCTATCAGTAGAGAAATCAGTGAGTTACATGTTCAGTGAGAGATCTTGTATTAAAAAAGAAATGCGTGTTGATAATTGAGGAAGCTACTCAGTATTGCACACACATATGCACTACATATACAGAAATAAACATATATTTCTTTATATATATTTTGTTTTGAGAAAGGATCTTACTAAATTGCCTAGGTTGGCTTCGAACTCACTGTATCACAGGCATGCCTTGATCTTCTGCCTTAGCCTTATATGTAGATAGAATCACAGCCTGTGACCCCAGACCCAGCATGCTTTCCCCTCTCAATTGAAGATTTTTTCTGTCTTCTCCCTGGACTTTCCCCGCGTAGAACTTGTGATGGTACAGGGGGAGGGCTAGGGGCTATGAGTCCTCCTTTCTGAATGTAGACACAAAGTGATGTGCTTTTATAAGGAGCCTTCTCCTGTTGTCTTTGTCTGTCTGCCTGCTCACTCCAGCTGTGAACTTTCAACTCTTAGCCTGTGTGGGTCAGGTTCTATAAAGGTGGGAGCTGGTGGCCATGGTAGGGGTAGATGGTTGAGCTGCAGGGTGGATGCGGAGGCTCTTCCTCTGTGTTTAATGAGTTTGGCTTCACCCCAAATTTCCCTCCTTTGGTCCCTGGCACCTCCCATGACATGGCTTCTGATGTACTCAAGGCTTACTAGTGCAGTTTCCTCTGTGTGTCTGTGACTGAGAGTGGACTCTTTGGTCTCTGCCCTGTTGGCTGAACAAAGAGGGAAAAAAAACCCACTATCTTAACTCTCTCTCTCTCTCCAGCTGTCCAGCTGCGGGGTTCTGGGATGATCTTTCCCTGTAACTATATTAAGTCTTGACTAGGCCATGTATGTACCCCCTCTTCATTGGCACCCTTAGACCAGCTGGACTTCAGGGACCTGAGGGCCATTGGTGTCGGGTGGCCGAGCAGAGGGCTGGTCTGAGTGACAGCTCCATTGCTGTAGAGAAGAAGGTTAGGCAGAAGAGCAAGTCAAGAAGGTGCCTTTAGCTCATAGCACCCTCTTCACAGCCCTGGTTCTTGGTGAAAGGGCACTGTATTCATGCACTTAGGCCTTCCAGGGCTGGCTACAATGAGGGGCTGTGTTTCTGGGCATTTTGTGACAGCCATTTCGGGTTGAGAAACAAGAGCCAGTGAGAGAAAGACCTAAACTTTCAGGAGTGTCCAGACCTGAGTGTGTGCGTGCACACACGCATGCGTGCGCACACACATGTCTAGCTCTGGCTACTCCTTGACCCTCTTTCTGGTCAGACATGGGGTAGGGCTGGTGCTGATATTGCCTTCACTGGAATGATGGATCCACCCCACTCCCGCCAGACCCTCTGTACTTCATTGGATGGTCTGGGCATTGTCATGGGAATAAGCGATGGAGGAGATTCTGGGTTTTCTTTCTCCAAAAAGCAGGTCCCT
Source organism: Ondatra zibethicus (assembly GCA_004026605.1). Classification (NCBI taxonomy): domain Eukaryota; kingdom Metazoa; phylum Chordata; class Mammalia; order Rodentia; family Cricetidae; genus Ondatra; species Ondatra zibethicus. The sequence continues at coordinate 144,470 of PVIU01002889.1, forward strand.
AGACAGCCCCCTATTCCTCATAGGGACATTCTGTATTATCTTTTGCTTTAAATTTTTTTCTTTGTACATTAAATCCATCAGTAGCACTGGAAAAATAAAAGGTAAAAAAGGATTTATACTAACTCTCTGGGATATGTCATGTACAAGGGCTGTTCCTAAATGGTATCATTGAGACTTTTCTTCCTCTGTATTTATGTGTTTGGAATAGTACTGACGTCAGTAGCTCAGTCGTCGTGCCTTTCTCTGGTTAGCTCTTTAGTGAAGGCACTCATAAATATTGCTGTTTGGATCGTGTGGTAAAACAAAAACCCAGCGAGTCCACTTATCTAATCTGAGATGTGGGTTCACGCAAACACTTAGGAAGGTTTACACTCATGGATGATGAACATCGACCATTCCTGTGGGTAACAGAGCTGTGGCCGTTGGGTGGTGCCTGTGTCTAGGGGTCAGTGAGCTCTCAGGCAATAGGTTGAAGGCCTCCAGATGGGGCCGTCACTGCTCAGGAAGTTTCCGTGTGGGCTCAGGCACCGTTGCTAGTAGGCCTCTTGGTGCTTTTGTGTGAATTAGAAAAGGCGCCCATCTTGTGGGAGGATGTGGTTCTTTAGGTCCTGTGACGTGATAAGCTAGACCTGGCTGGATCTTATATCTTCTTGCCCGCCCTACCTATCATCAGACCCCTGCCAAAGGCCCAAGAGTCTTTTGCAGCTAGAGAGGTCCCAAAATAAAAGCTGTTCTTTGTGTGAGATGTTTTGAACTCGTGGTTCACTGAAATTTCTGAAGATCATGGCCTTCAGAATCCATTTTGTTAAACCCTCAGCCAGGTTGGGCCCTCAGGTAAGCAAGGAGTTTCTGCAGGGTAGGCAGCACCAGGCTGTAGGCCACCATAGCTAGGTGTAGACTAAATGTGGGGCATCTCTGGCCACTCTGGTGTCCTGAAGCCAGTCTGGGAATGTCACATGGAGTTGGTGGCTTCCTTTTAGCATGGCTGTCTCTCGTGACCAGGGCCAAGAAAAATAGCACAGAGGTAGGAGTGGTGAGGAACGAAGACATGTGCCCACGTCTCCCAGCCACAGTACCACAGTCCTTAGGCTCAGCTTGGGAGAGCATGGGTCTTATGTAACCAGTTTCTCACACATTGATAACCAGCCATGACCAGACCTGTTCACTGGGCAAATTTTGGGTCTGTGCAAGGAGATCCAATTTCCTTTCATATTTCATTTGTCTCATCACATCTGGCTCTTACATGTGTGCATGTTTGTGAGAGAAAGAGAGAGATGATATGTGCAAATATGACACATATGTGGGGACCCAAGGCCGACATTAGGTGACTTCTCCAATTGTTCTCCTTGTAATAACATGTTTTTATTACAAGCTTACTGAGCTTGGAGCTTGTCAATTTGTCTATCTAGCACACCCCTGTTGTCTCCACCACCCCCCTCCACAGTGCTGGGATCTCAGGTATACCTACCACATTTGACTTTGTGTGTGTGTGTGTGTGTGTGTGTGTGTGTGTGTATGCTGGAGATCTAAACTCAGGTCTTCCATGTTTGTATAGCAAGTGGTTCTAACTGAGCCATCTCCCCAGCTCACATCATTTATCCCCCCCCCCCGACAGGATTTCTCTGTGTACTCCTGGCTGTCCTGGAACTCACTCTGTAGACCTGGCTGGCTTCAAACTCACAGAGATCCTCCTGCCTCTGCCTCCCAAGTACTTGGATTAAAGGCATGCATCAATACTGCCTGGCCATTTGGGCCTTTTAAAAGCCATTGCTGGGCCTAGCCTGAGGGGTGGGTGGGCACACAGCATAAACCCTGGTCTCTGTGCACAGCATGCCTGGGCACTGAGCTGACAAAGCTACTGACGTGCCCACGGGAAGCAGACCAGGCCCTGAGAATAATTTCCATTTAACTAATTATTATTCTTACTCCAATAGATTTGAAATCTATTTAACTTTTCAGGGTTCCCTAGCCTTTTAAGTGTTTCAAGTGTACTCTCTCTGATAGGTTACCTTTTCTCTCCCTGTAGGCTATAATTAGTGTCCTTTACACAAAATTGGCTTAGAATTGGATTTGGAGAAGATAAGAATCAAATTACCAGTATTTATCTTGTAAATTCCAAAAGATCTACTTAAGACACTGTATTAAAAAAAGAGAAAGAGAGAGATAGAGAGAAAGAGAGAGAGAGAGATAGCCATAAAAGACAGTTTCATCTACCAAAAAGCAAATTCCTTGTGGCCTGAGAAATCCATGGGCATTTTTAATGCCGTATTCCCAAAATTCCCATGAAGAAACCTAAAACTGCCTCTTCCCATGCCTGTTTGTTTGTTCTTTTCCTCCAGTTGAGCATTTGAAATATGTTGCCAGGCTTTGAACAGTGGAGGGCTGTGGGCTCAGCTTTCATTAAAATTCGGAGAGTTTGGCTGATCTGTTATCTCTGTCTTGTGGTGAGATTTACAAACCTCTTATCTTAAAGAGATAGGCATGCATTTTAAATAAAAAATTATTTGTGTGTGTCCATGTCCATGTGTGCATCTGTGTGTTTGTTTGTGTGTGTGTGTCTGTGTCTCTGTGCATGTGTCTGTGTTTTTGTCTTGCTTTGTGTGCGTGTGTGTATTGGTCAGAGGACATGCTTGGGCATCAGACCTTGCCTTCTATCTTGATTGAGATGCCCTCTTCTTTTTGTCCTTTGCTGTTGTGTATGCCAGGCTGGCTGGCCCAAGAGCATCCAGGATTCTCAGGTCTCTGCTTAGCATTTCTCCACTGAGTTCTGGGATTCACAGTACCACCCCATGCAGGCCTTCACCCTTATGTGGCCAGTGTTTTACCCACCAAGGAAATGGACACAGACTTTACATTGGCAGTTGCAGTTAAAGCTGGTGGGAGACCCTATCTTCAGGGTCTCCTGTACCCATTCACTCTACAAACTCTTCTGAACAAGCAATGGAGTTTGAAGAAGGCTGTGTTAGAAAACACACCAGTGTTTTTAGCCCCTTTTCAGAAAGGTACTAGGCAGTGAGGGCCTGGGGAAAGTGTCCATTAACCAGCATGCTATATTTCCTGTGCTCCACAAATCTGTTATTAAATTGCCCTGCTGGTGTGAACTCTTAAGTTTTCCTCTGTCGAGTCAGGTAGGGTGAGGCTTCAGTGGATGTCCCCGTCATGTGGCAGTGGCGGTGCTTCTGTGACCACCTACCTCCTGTGTGGCTTTCTGCTCTAGTAACGTCATCGAGTTTCCTAGCTAATTCTGTCCTTTTTTGGTTCTGATGAGAGTGTTGGATACCAAAGGAGAGGGGAAAAAAAAAGACAAATTCTTTAAAAGGAAGAAAAATATGTTTTGTGAGCAATTCTACTTCTGGATAGCTACCCAGAAGAACTCAAGGCAGGAATTTGAATAGATACTTGCACGCCCCTGTTCACCTCAATGCTATTCACAATAGCCAGAAGGTGGAAGCAACCCACGCACGCTTACTGCCACATGGATGCACAGACAGACTGTGGAATACTATTCAGCTTTAAAAAGGAAGGGCATTCTGGCACATCCTCTAACACAGATGGTCCTTGAAGGCGTGATACTAAGTGAAGTAAGCCAGACACAAAAGGACACATCTTGTGTGGTTCCCTGTATCTCAGATACCAGCCCTGTATGACGTAAACTCATAGAGACCCAAAGTAGAATCAAGAGACGAGAGCAGTGCTTGCTTAGTGGGGACAGAACTTTGGTTGAAAGCTTCTGCTGAAGGCTTCAGAGTTTTATGTGTGTCCCAAATGGCATCGAACTGTGCACTTTAAAACAGATCAGAAAAACTCCCAATTTTATGTTGTGTGTATTTTTCGTAAAAATGTGTCTGATGCTAATTGCTACACCTGGTGCTTGAGGCAAAAATTTCTTAGAAAATACTTAGGGCATCATGCTATTAAAAAAAATTAAAACTTCATGCTAATTCACAGGAGCCCATGCGCATGCACACATAATACACACACCCACACACACCCACACACCCACCCCACTCCCTGTCAGCTTCCCACCCAGTACTGTCCTCCAATCATTGTTATGAGCACATTATTTCCCTCTGATAATGATGATTTTTTTTTAAGAGTCAGGGTCTTGCCATGTAGTTCAGGCAGGCTGACTTTGAATTAATTAACTGTGACCATTGTACCTGAGCCTCCAAAGTGCTGGTATTATAGGAATGCCTTGCCAGGTCTAGCAAATTCAAACCACTTGTTTATGGTATTTTATTGAACCTGGGGCCTTGTACATGGTAAGCAAATGTGCTACCAGAGAGCTATACTCCCTCCCCCGCCAAGAATAGGGGAAACATTGTTAGTTGTTACTGTTTGGGGTGCTGGGAATTGAACCTGTGGTTTTGCACCCGCTAGACAAGTATATTATCACTGATCTGTGCCTCCAGCCCTTTTTCTTTTTGCCAGTTTTATCAGGTATGTTGGTTACAGCATCATTTGTGTTTATGTCTAGCAAACATTCAACACTCACTTCATAGTAAAGTGTATTCTAACTCAGGGCACGCTACATATGGACTTGGCCTCTAGCAGAATTCTAACTGGACTTCTATGTTGGATTCTTGTTTTGGTGTTGTTTTGCTTTTAATTTTAATGAAACATGTTTGTTTGAAACAAAGTCTCACTCTGCAGCCCAGACTGGCCTGGAACTCAGAGAGATCTGCCTGCTTCTGTCTTCCTAGTGCCGGGATCTACCAGGCCAGCCTCCCCTCCCCCCAAATAATTAAAAAAAAATCCTTGTCTTAGAAAGGAAATTCAATCTAGTTTGCAAAGCTTTTACCAGAGAGGCCTGGGAGAGTTTTGACTCGGCCCCTGTGGGAACAGGCTCTGGGAGGGCTTCCTCTCATCTCCCACGATGGGCCTCACCTACCCTACAACCTGTTGCAGATTTGGCCTGAGATCTTGTGAGTTTCAGAGCAGAATAAACTTTCCCCTCCCCTGCTCTGTTTCCTTTCCTCTCCATTTGATTTTTACTGAAATGAAAATGTCAAAACTCACAAAGAAATGCAAAGCAAACAACAGCAACCCTCCCTATGCCCCAAAAGGTTAGAATGGCTGGATGAAAACTGAAGTATCCCACTTCAGCCCCCCGACTCAGGCAGGGGAGCAGCCTTCTCTGCTGCTAGCGGATTAATGGCCAGCATGAGTAGGTATGGGGCTTACCATATATATAGTACCAGGCGTGTGGGCGCACTTGTGGGGAATCTGAAAAAACATCATTTGGCATTTCTGGGTTTATTTTAATCTTACAACCTTTAACGCCAGACACATAGCTGCTTTCCCACTTAATGTAACTATACATTGATTGCTTTTAATTAGTGTTGGATCTTTCTTGGTGTTTCACAGCTTGGGATATATAAAAAGTCTGACTTAAATTAAAAGAAGAAAAAGAAGCAGCTAACTCTTGACAGTCTCTTGAGTCTTAACAGAAGCCAGCACCGGAGTCTGCAAGGCTCTCCTTGCCTCTTCTTGTCATCTTGAGTTGTGTGGGCAGTCGAGCAAGGGAAGAGGGCAGAGGGCATTTCCTCTTCAGAACCTAATTAAGCACCTGTACAGCGAAGAAAGTGGGAAGAGCCTCATTCTCACACAATGGCCAGTTGATGATCCATCATACCAGAGAAATGGTGTCTTGATCAGAAGAAAGGGGTGCGGACCCCTCCGCCAATACTCAGGGATTGCTGAGGGTCATTTGTGGTTTCTGAGGCAGGGTTCTCCATGTTTGCTTGCAAGCCCCTGTGGCCCTGGTGAATTCTACAGTAAATATTTCAGACATGCTCAGCTCTGCTTTCCTCTCCCTGCAGTAAATTACATATTAAAGTAGCCTGGTAACTGAGCACTGGTTGCTGTGAGATAAGGGCTGGGAAATCAATATGTTTGCCATGTGGCTGTTTGTTTATGACACCTGCCTCTAGAACAGTTGAGCAATGTTCTGTTTGTTAAGACTGCATTTCAGAAGCCCGCATCCTCCTAAAACACCCGAGATCTTAACGGGGAGAGAGAGGTGCTGCACAGATATCGATTTTAGTTTTTCCAAGAGTGGAATTATGCTTGGAAACGGTGCTCACAGCCCATGAGCCCCTGGCGTCGCCAATACGGGGGGAGGGGGTACATCCTCTGTGCTCCGTTTGTGTGTGTGCGTGTGTGTGTGTGTGTGCGTGTGTGTGCGTGTGTGTGTGTGTGTGTGTGTGTGTGTGTGTGTGCGTGTGTGTGTGTGCGTGTGTGTGTGTGTGTAAAAGCTATTTGTGTATAAGCTGTTTTATGATGGTATAACATGGTCAGTTAACAGAAGGTGAGCAGGGGAGATATGGAAGTGTGGTTGTTGCTTAGCTTTCTCTCTTCCACTTCTGTTACCTCCAAACCCCTGATCTGTCCATTTTTAAAAAAGAAAATAGCAACAAGAAAACATAGCTGTTGGGAATTGAGCATGCCAACCTGTCGCTAGCAACGTCTCCTCTCCTCTCCTCTTCTCCCCTCCCCTCCCCTCCCCTCCCCTCCCTTCCTCTCCTTTTCCCAAGTTAGGGTCTCATGGAGGCCAAACCGGTCATATTTGGTATGCACACTAATATTGACCTTGAACTCTTCCTGACCCTCCAGCTTCTACCTACCGAGTGCCGAGATTGTAGCTATGCAATACCTCATCTGATTTATATGGTGCTGCGGATTGACCCTTCATGCATGCTAGACAAGTGCACCACTTTAATTCAGCCAAATTCCAAATCCCCTCTCCAGTGTCCCTCCCTCTGCCCGACTTTCCTTCCCTCTTTCCTCTCTTTCTTTCTTTCTTTCTTTCTTTCTTTCTTTCTGTCTGTCTGTCTGTCTTTCTTGAGACAGGATCTTGCATGATGTAAGTCTGACGGTCCTGGAACTCACTTTGTAAACCAGGCTGACCTCAAACTCACAGACACCCATCCTCCTGCCTCTACCTCTAGAGTTCTGGAATTAAAGCCATGCCCCACCACTCCTAGCTCTAGTGGGTTTAACAATAGATAGGACCAGTATTGTGACTGAACCTACTGGTGGGCAATGTTTTTTGCTTGTTTATTTTGGCTTTTTTTTTTTAAAAATAAGGTCTTGTTATAAAGCTATGGCTGTCTTGGAAATTGTGTAGTCTAGACAGGCCCCAACCATCTCAAGTTCATTGTATTCCTTCTGCATCAACCTTCTAAAAGTGGGATTATAAGAGTGAGCCATCATGCGCTCACCAGGAAATGCTTCCGAAAGCTATCGAAGTGAGCAAAGCATTAGTGTGAGTGTGCATGTAGGTTGTGCATGTGTTGGAGGGTGAGGGTGCATGAGGCTGACAGCCTGGGAAAGAGAAAGATGGCAGCCTGGGTCCTTACTCTTCCATTTTGTAAAAGAATAATATCAGTGCATCTCCCGTTATTCATCCAAGTGATTCAGTAGGAATAAATCTGTGTCTAAACATACTGCTCAGGAGCCCCTGGATGCCAGGCAGAGACCCTGTGTTGTGTTGGTGTACTTAGGGGTGCCAGCCACACCCTCCACTGTGTTCTGCACCTTTCCGAAAAGAGAAGGTGCTTTCTGCACCCCACTTTCTGTGTTCTGTCACTCCAATGAACAGAAACCCCTCTCTGCATTGCTTTGCCAAAGATAAAGTGAGTTAAAGGTTTAAAGAGAAACATGACCTCCTCACAGAGCACCCCAGAGGCAGCTGCAGCTTGGGCAGATATCCTGTGTACGAAGTCTCTTGGACAGGGGACATGGTCTCCTAATGACACTAATGTATTTTGAGGTCTCATGGTTATGTTTGTGTGTTTTTAAATCCAGATTGGCAGGTTCTCCTTAATCAATAGTGGCAAAATGTCTCGTCTCTTTCTACTTTCCGCACGATGGCAAATGGCTTAGCCAGTCATCGCACTGCTTATGCGGAGTCCAAGATGACATCAAAATAAGGATGGAGGTGGCTTAAGGTAGGAGAGCCTGGGGAGTTGAGCAGCAGGTGGGCCTGCACCACTGGGGATCCAGGAAGTAAAGAAAGAGAACCCCCTCAGCCTTCGCTACTGTATTCATCCCTATCCTTCCACAAGACAGCAGGCATGGCAATTGACTTATTTTGAGAAGATTAGTCTATACTTAATATTTCGTCTAAAATTTGTAACTCTAGCCTAACTGGGTGACAAAGGTGTGACAAACGTAAGATGGAGTTGAACAAGTATTACATACTCCGTCTCAGGGGAATGCAGCTGTAGAGCGATGTGGGGGTGGTGGAGTGTCAGCAAGCTGGCCCCTTTCTTCTTGAGTTTACTCTGGGAATGCTGTGAACAGATGGAACCCAATGAGGATCCCCATAGTTCTTAGTGTTTGGGGGAGATTTGTAATTGTTGCATTTACTGAGAACTGAGGAGGTGCTACTTCCCTGCCACCCCTTTCTTCTTTTTCATCTTTCCGTGTTGGGGGTCAAACTCAGGGCCTCATGCATCCAGTGCAAGCGCTCTGTCAACTGAGCTGCATCCCAAGCCCACACTGACCTTCCTGATGGACTCTTTTATGAGATGGGACACACCGTGCTTCATGGAATTATTAACATTCTTGAAGCTGGGATAATAATCAACTTCTAGAGAGGGCAGGTGATGTCACATTCCCTGCTTTCAGAAGGGCTGGCTTGGGAGCCCAGACAAATCCCTGGAGGGTGGGCCACCTAGAGTCCTTTTTAATGAGATGCATGGGCCAACACCTTGGGGACTCGGGGGACACCAACAGTAAGAAATATTATAAATTGAGTTTGTGGTGGTGGTGGTAGTTTGGGTTCTGGGCTGTCTCCTCTCATGCAGGGATTGGAACACTTGGCTGTGATCCAGCCTTCCCCAAATCCACCAGTGTAGCCATAATACTTTGTTTCTGGGTCTGAGATTATTAGTTCATCTGTTTAACAAAATCTATGTTAGAGGTGTGACAGAAATCTGTGTGTCATTGGTAGAGCAACACCACACTACAGGATTCCGAATTTTGGAGTCAAAATGTGTTTTCATCAAGAGCTTGGCTACGTTTAAAACTGCCTCTTGTACCATCCCTCATGTATCTTAAGGTCACACTGCTTGAATGAGACACTGCCCCTGTAAGACGGACATGGTACTGCCTAATTGGTGAGGTTGTTGTGAAGATCACATTTAAAAATTGCGTATCAATGGGCTGGAGAGATAGCTCATTGATTAAGAACACTTACTTATCGCTATTCCAGAGTGGTCCGTAGGACCTACACTAGGCAGTTATAAACTGTCTGTACTCCGGTTTCGTTGGATCCAATGCCCACTGGCCTCCACAGGCACCAGGCACATATGTGCTATGCAGAAACTCATGCAAACACACACACAATAGACAAATCCAAAAAAAAATGCACACGCTTATATTCCTCGCTGTTGTTGTAGTACACAATAAATGTTGGTTTTCCAAATCTTAACAGCAGAGGATCTGAATTTATTTCTTTGTATTTTCCATGTTGTGGCACAAATGGAGGTATACTGTTTATTTGTTTCTTAGTTGGTATATCCATGGTAATGAAGGAGGAATTGTTGATGCCCCTGGGAGGAGGAGTTAAGGTGTTCCCCCTTGCAAAGCCTTTTCTTCATGAAGTTGGTAATGTTCTAGCCACCGTCTTTTGAGCTGACTCGGTTTCCCTGTCCACAGCCTCACCATCGAGAAACTCCTTTTGCTGGATGGTCCTTTGGGCTTTAGCATCTGTGTAGTGGATTCGAAGCGAAGGCTGGGACAGGCGTGCTCACTGACTTCTGAGACCGACCCCAGCTGCTCTGCCCTGCAGACTCTCAGTGACATTTCATAGGGAAAAAAAAATCCTTAAAACACACTTGGAGGAGGCTTTTCCTCCTTTGGTTGGGAGGCACAGGGGAGTTGCTGGCAGCTTTGGGTTGTGGTCCTAGGAGCTGGGGAGCCGCTATTTCTAATGTGCGCTTGGCTTTTTATGCATGGACTGTCCTCCAGCTCCTGGGCAAATTTCTCACTCCTGGGTTTTCAGGAGAAAGGTTTGTCATTCGTCATCACCCTTCTCATCCATCACAGCAGCCAGGGAGGCACTGCCTACGCTGGTGGAGAGGTGAGGGAAAAGGTTATACGCGGTTTTTCTTTCTTCCAGGTACGGCTCTGTCCTGCCAGCCCTCCTTCCCTCCCCATCCACCCCCTTTTCTTATGGAGGAGTGCATAGGCCTGGGTTTAGGGAATCATTCTGGTGTGTGTGGGCAGAGGGGTGTGTTTTGCTGATAGCCCCTAGTTGGTCTTGTCATCCTGTGGTGTGGTTAAGTAAGAGGTAAACAGCCATTTAATTATTTATTGGGTGCCTGGAGGATTTTATAGGCAGAAGAGCTTAGGGCAATTGCAGAAAAAAGGGCAAACCCTGGTGCTTCTTGTGTGGCGCCCTCTTTGAGACTGACACTTAATAAAAAAAAAAGCTTTATCTTTAAAATACTGTGTGTGTATGCACGCGTGCACACACAAAAGTCAGAAAAGGGTGTGAAGTCCCCTGGAGCTGAAGTTTCAGGCATAAGCTGTCTGGCATGTGTGCTGGGAACTGAACTCCGGTCCTCTGAAGGAGCAGCAAGCACTCTTAACCTCTGAGCCGTCATCTCTTCAGTCCGGGCTTGATGCTTTTGACTCTTGTCAGCGTGCCAGGCATCCTAGCACGAAGTGACAGGTGAGCCACCTATAGCTCCTTCCTTATGTGCACCTGTATTTACCAATCCCACCTGAAGCGGGTGCCTCTGCCTGCCGTTAGGGCTTGCTTTTTTGCCATGGTTGGAGTATTAAAAGACCATAGTTTCAGGCAGGTATGTGAGTGATGCTGGAACCAGCGGTTGCCAGATGGCACTTTACTACACTGGTCATTATTTTTACTCCAAAGCATGATGGTTATTGATGGTTGGAGGCAAGGAGAACTTTGGCATCGTCGAGAGCCTTCTCCCGTATTGCGGGAGGCAGGGGTGAGAATGGAGATGGTGGAGAGTCCAGGTCCAGCTAGGGATAGTTTACCTAAGTGGGGGATGGGTGGTGAGGAATGCTCAGAGAGTAGACGGTGTCAGACTTGGCCAATGCCTGAACAGTCTGGTGATACTTACTTTCTCTTAAAAAAGACAGAAAGAAAGCAGGTTTCTTTTTTAGTATGTACCGTCTGCTAGGACTAAAGAAGTTTGGGTGGCCGCTTTCTTCACTTTGGGCAGAAGAGGCTCAACCTGCATGTGTGTTTTGGTGACCACATGTGACAACCAGTGCAGCCTTTCTTCTCTTTGCTTTCTCTGAACTTTCCAGAGAAGTGAGGCCCCTATCTCTGGGGGGGGGATTAACTCATTGTGGCTCTAGGGTCGTTGGTACTCCCCCACCGGCAGCAATATCTAACACTCTCTGCAAACAGGATATTTTTCTCTCTAGCTTATCAGATGGCCCAGAGATGCGTGGTGCAGATAGAGGTAACGATTAACTCATCCTGAATTACCAACTTAACCACTGAGCCGAGGGAGGCTTTGACAGCAGCAAAAACAGATTGGGCTCTCTGCCTTGAAAGGAGGTGTAGGGGGCTGGCGGTCAGGTTGCCTGCTCCAGCAGCACACCCACCAACCCCACCGTGGGGTTCCAGCCCAGCAAATCAAAGAGAAATTCACTAGCCATTCTTTCTGGGGGGTGGGGACTAAATAATTGAATTTGTGGGTTATCCACTCAGGTTTCTTTCTTTTCTCACTCCTGTGCCTCTTTTTAGCATTATGGCTGAGGGGTCGAGTTTCAGCTTGTTGTTGAAGAGGCAGAAGGGAAGGATAAGAACCCATTTAGACACCTGGGCCTTCACTTTTCTAAAATGCGGCATTTGGATTGCATAGGAGGTTAGATTTTTCTGTTTGATTGTTTTCATCCCAAGCCGTACATACTTAGAAAACCAGGCACTAACCTCTTCTGTTTGCTGTCTTGTGAAAGGTTCTACTCAGGAGGCAGAAAGGACAGAAGCAGGACAGGGAGTAGTCTAACATAGTTTTACAAGTAGGCACCGAGCAGGTTTGAGCCTGTAGACATGGGCTGCTAGGCTGGGCAGGACCCAGATACCTGAGGAAACACGTCAGCCCTCACTTCTAGCCCCATGATTTGAGCCATTCTCAGTTCTCACTTGTTTAGCTAGGGCATTTTTATTTTGCTGGCCCTCTTCCCTGCTTCTCTGGAGCAGGGAAGGGAAGGCAAAGTGGTTCTGAGTTGCTGGCCCTTGGCGTGGGGCTCTGTGCAAACCCCTTCCATTCAGTGGCTATTGGCCACTGCATGCTTTAGTTATGACTGAAGCCACAGAGAAAGTTGTGCCTCTTGTCATCTGGACTTCAGACTAATCTCAGCCACACCAAGCGACAAAATGAAGTCCATCTAGGCACAAGAGAATTTCTTATTGCTGGCTCTTCTGAGATCAAGGCTGCTTACCACCCTGGAAGCCATGTTTCCCTCCCGTAGCCTGTTTGCGGAGCAGGTCAGCATTCTAACCCAGAGCGTAGGAGTCTACTTACACAGGGGAGGAACATTTGCAAAAGAGTTAAAGTCATTGGTGAATTTGGCACCTGCAAGGTGAACTTAGTAGCTCCTTCTGGTAATCAACCCTAGTTTAATCTTGTTATCTGAATGTATTTTAGATTCTTACAAGTGTGTGTGAGCCAAGGGTGACTGGTCAGCCCAAAAATCTGAGTTAATTCCCTGGGGTTGAAACCCTGGGTGGGGCTGTACTTTGGGTGGAGGTGGTCTAAAAAAAAAGGTGTGGGATATCTGTGTAGGTTTCAATTAAGGCTGAGATCTGGCTTGTCTCTGGGTTCCTTGTTTGTTTATAAACTGTGCTTAGGTGAGGATTTTTTCCGCTCTCCCCCCTCCCCTGGCCATCTCTCTTCCTCTCTAACAGTCTCATAGGTAAACTTAGAAGGAAGACAGATACTTCTCCAACTGTCACCGAGGGTGCCATAAAAGAGACATTTGGACAGCGCTTCTGCGGGGTTCCTTGTCTTTGCTCAGTGTTAACACAAAGGGATTGGGGTAGCCCCATCACCAGGGGGGAAGACGGTTTTTCTTCATTTAGCTTTTAATTGCTTTCTTTCACTTTTATGTATAAAAGATTGTCCATTTAATTAACTCAAGAATGCAATTTCAAAACCACTAATGCTTTACACATGATAGCTTTTAAAATAAAAGCAGCATTCTAATATTGCATAATGCTTTCCTCTCCCAGCACCCGCCCCCCCCCAGCCTCCACCCCTCCTGTCTGCATTAACCTTTAACAGTGGAGGATTGTTAGAAGAAAATGCTGCCCCTCTCCTTGGTGTCTCCCCGCCTTCCCTTCCACCAGGGGAATACTCTCGGCAGCGCCACATTGGTGGTGGCGCCCCTTCTGAAGCACTTCGTCACTTCTATGAGTAGAGGCGTCACTGCATGTCTTCCTGTGGCCCCTTCCAATTCAGAATTTGTCATCTGGGGGGGGTCACTGTGGCCCCTACTCCTTCTGCTGACTTTTAAGAAATATTGATGTTCTTAATGGCTATATGGGGAGTTAAGGAGAAAACCTAGACTCACATCTGGTTTTCTTAGGCTGTGCAACTAGAAGAGGCCTGTTTGTAAACTGACAGAGGTGGGGTGTCTCCAAGTCCACCCTCGTTAAAGTAAAAAAATTACTACATTTTCGTTTATTTGTGTGCATGTGGGTAGGTACACACACCATTTCACCACCATGTGGGTCCAAGGATCAAAACCTCAGGTTGTCAGGCTTGGTGGCAGGTGCCTTTACGTGCTGAGCCATCTCCTCTTGGCCTGTTCTCTTCTCCTCGTTTCTGGTGGAATAGAAACCTGTCTCTTCTTGTTTCCTTATCACTTCAGAAAATGTTGGGAATGTCTTGTTCCCTGGCATTTAAAATTTTTTTTTCATTATTCTTTGGTCATTTTTCTTTGTTACTCCTCCCTGCAACCTCTTTCTCCCTCCTCCTTTCCTTCCTCCTTCTTGTCTTTCCTCTTTTTCTTTCTCCTCTTCATCTTTCTTTTCCTCACCCCTGTCCCCCCTTTTTAGGTAAAATCTCACTCTGGTCCAGTCTGGCCTGGAACTCACTATAGACCAGAGCCTGCAAACCTTCCTTCCTAGAATCTGTCACCCCCACGGCTCTAGACTCACAGGTGGGTTCCATCACACTTAACTCATCTGAGCTTCAGCTCTGTCATGGAGCCTAGCCCAGCCCAGCCCTCCCATCTCTGTCCTTACTCAATTGTTGCATCTTGCAGCCAAATCTAGGAAAGGGCAAGGTGCGGAGGGAGTGGACTCTTGGACTTGTTGCAGTGATCCCAGGTCCTGAGGTGACCACCCTGGCTCGCTCCTTCCTTCCTTCCTTCCTTCCTTCCTTCCTTCCTTCCTTCCTTCCTTCCTTCCTTCCTTCCTTCTTTCCTTCTTCCCTCCCTCCGTCCCTCCCTTTCAATTTTTAATGGGAGATAAGCCAGTGGAGTCCCTGAAGGGTCAGCGACTTGCCCTGAGTCATGCTCCCTGCCATCCAGGGTTCAGATGGCATCCTGTTGCCCGATGG